>LR753054.1:26893-38850 GCA_902729485.2 Mus minutoides | reverse complement strand
CTCTCTAACCCTGTTGGCTGTCACCAGGGGAGTAATTATGATGTAAATGGGTGGGTGCAGGAGGGAAGGTGAACTATTTGCCCTTCCCTAGCACTTGAGCACAATGAAAGGTGACTTTGTATATTTATTGAGCTATTACGGCTTAGCACTAAGAGAAGCTCCTGCCAAGAATTGAAAGAAACCTCCATTTTTTTTTTTTGTATTATACATTTAAGCACAAATTGCTTTGTTACTGGTCAATATTTGTGGGGAAAAAAAAATCCAGCAAAAGCCACACTCATTTGATATTGCGTACATTTTTCCTGTATCTCACTGGGTCTGCTGAAAGTAAATCCTTTCTCCGATATTTCCCACATCTGGTCTTAATATTACAAAGTCTTTGTCTCATGTACTTTTGATAGACAACATCTTTGTGGAGCATTTTGTTATTAGACTCTATGAAATGTTGATATTAATCTGAGCTGCCCTGATCTTCGTGGAACACGAGGCTACTCGGAAACTATCCTTGGAAGCATCTTTGGGGGAGGAGTATTTGGGGATCAAGAGATGTATTTTGACATCCTTCCAAGAGCATTTGACTCTGTTTCGTGGGAACGCTGCATGCATTTAACCCAGGGGACCTCCAGGCAAGGTTGCTGCTTGTTTCAATTCTCTGCAACCAATGTCTGCTGCCCTCCACGTCAGGAACCTTGACAGGGAAAAGAACGGATATCAGGTTCGCCCCCTCCACGCCGAGACTGAAGAAACTGAGACTCTATGGGTAGAGTTGCCTACCTACTTTCTAGAGACCATCAAGTTTTTCTGGTTCTGAGTGGATTTAAAAATGAAGCTCAAGGCTGGGGAGATGGTTTGTCACAGGAGAAAGTGAGGTTGAGTTGGAGCTCTAGAATCCACACAAAGCATAGTGTGGCAGCGTGTGCCCATAATCCCAGCACCAGGCGGCAGGAGTGTCACTAGGGATTTTTGGCCTGGCAGTCTAGCCAAATTAGTGAGCTCCAAGTTCAGTGAGAGACCCTGCTTCAAAACAGTAACATGAAGAGTCACACCCAACATCAATTTCTGTCTCCACACAGATGCACACACATACATGCCCACATACTTTGTGCACACACACACACACACACACACACACATGCACACATATAGACCCATGTACTTCCCTAGAATACCCGTTCTTAAAGAGGGTGGTCCATATTGCTATCTGAAGGGAGGCTATTCCATTAGGCTGGGCCTAATTCCAAAGGGTCTTGTTGAATGCCAGGCCAATGAAGGTCCTGTCTCAAAGTAGACCTAAGGAGTGACAGCTGAAGTTGTTCTCTTGCCTCCACATGCATGCACATGCATATACATGGACACTTAATGAACACACACACATAGATGTGCATACATGTTGTAATATAGACTTACTAGACAGTTTAAAGGAGCCAAAATGGGTATGTTAGGAACTCAGGGGTTATACCTGTGTTGGGTTCTGCATTCTAAGTCCCCAGATCTGTCCCCTGCTCACCCTTCCTCCACAGCACCTGCTTCACCGCAGGAAAGTGCTGTCTGCTTTTAAATTAAGCCTTGTCAAAGTCTCCTTGGAACTAAACTCAAATCAAGATGCTTTCTTCTTAAGTTCACCGAAGAAGAAAATTAAATTGAAGTGTACACGAGTGAAATGTGTCAGCCAGTCTCATAGAGGAAGGCTGAGATTAGAAGCTGCAAGAGGAGAAAATTCCCAGAGCTTTTCCAGACGTGGGTTGGTGGTACCTCCAAAGAGAAAAAAAGATCTTTTATTCCCAAGAATGAACAATCATCTGGCAACTACTTCAAAGGTTTATGACATTTCAGGGTGCTCTCGGAGATGCAATGCACTGGCCCTGCTTGTTTCGATTCTGTACGTGGACACGAGGCCCTCTGAGATGTATGGCTGAGATGGAGGGACGATGTGTAAAGCAGGCTGCACACCATTCTCCGGGATGAAGAACTGAAACGAAGCACTGTGGGGAAGCATGGGAAACATCCCAAAGGACGAAGCTGAGGAGGCTGCATCAGGGCTGATGAAATAGGTGGCCCCGGTCCAGCGTAGAAGGATATGATTTGTACTGTAATGTCTTTTTTATCCTTTGAAATGTATACTATGTACCTATATCATCAAGAAATTAGCTAAAACCAACCACGCACCAAGTCCTCTATTTATTCTGTGTAGTCTTTTGGAACTCAGCTAAATTTCTCTCTCTCTCTCTCTCTCTCTCTCTGTGTGTGTGTGTGTGTGTGTGTGTGTGTGCATGTTTGTGGCCTTTTCTTTTCTTTTCTTTTCTTTCCTTTTCCCTTCTTTTCTTTTCTTTTCTTCTTATTCTCTCTCTCCAACAGGGTCTCATGTAGTCTGGTCTAGCTTCCAACTCTGTATATAGTTGAGAATGACCTCTGACTCTTGATTCTTGTGTTTCCACCTTCTGAGTGCTAGGATTACAGATGAGCAGCAGCATCCCGGGTTTATGTGGTGCTGGGATGGGACCCAGGGCTTAGTGATTACCAGACAAACACTCTGTCAAAAGAAGTACATCATCACTAGCCCTGGAACACAACTTTCTGAAATAAAGCAAAACCTAGTGACTTACAGAAGCGAACATTCTCTGGTCTAGACCTCATCAGTCAACAGATGCACCTTATATTATGATTCAAAACCATTCCAAACAACAAGTAAAATCTCTTACTAGTCTATCCCAACTTCTCTTTTATTTAAGCTAACCTTTGGGAAGACCCGAGTCCTTCCCAAATGAATTCAGAAAAAGGCTCACAGCATGCTAGACCTCGGGGAAAAAAAAAACAGTTTTAAATTTCGGCCGATGGCTTCTAAGGTCTACAAACATGCTGTAAGTGTGGAAGGGAGTCAGGCTCCACCAATCGGGGTCCATTGGCAGAGAGAAGCTTGCTTATAGAGAAGTGTGCTTAGAAAGAGCCTACACAGGAGACCAGGATTGAAATGTGTGTCTAAATGATAAAACAGATGAATGTAACTTTTTAATACTGTCACAAGGGTGAAGGAAAATTGACCTCTGTAATCTTTCAATATTCCACATATAATTTGCCAAAGGACTTGGGTCTTCCCAAAGGTTAGCATGCATAGGCTACCTTTTTTTTTAGTGACATATCTCTGTCATTAAATAAATAACAACTTGGAAGAGATGATTTTACCCCACATTTTAAATTCCTTAGCGACTGTCTCATTTTCTTCTGTAGATCCCTAAGGAACTCCTGGAAAGCGGAGCCAGTTGCATTTCCTAGGTTCGTCAGACGGGGGCGAACTTGGTTTGTATCTATTGGCATTGCTCTCTTGGGAACAGTAAATTGGGAAAGGGCCCCGAAGCACAGAGCCCGGCTGGCCCTTCACCTCTCGTTCCTGTTCAGCCCGTTATTGCTTCAGACAAGCCAGAGAACACCTGTGGCTTGTAGTTTTCTCATCTGTACAATGGGGTTTCTGATACGGAGTGGGAAGAGCTATTGTGATATAGTTTACCAGCACCCATAAAAACGTTTGCCCCATTTCTGGAGAACTCTGTGGCTGGCTATCACCGGTCCTCTGTTTGCTGCAGCCTTTAGTTTGATCCAGGCTGCCGCAGTGGGTCTTCCAGCATCAGCCTCGGCTCCATGAAAATGGAAACGCTCGCTGAAGCATCCATCCGGTGCCCACCGAGGGTCTTCGTTACCTCTCAGACCTCTTTCTCAGAGAGCCTAGAGCTTTCTTTACTGTTTCACCATCTCTCAGGAGACATCAGTAGTCAAGCTGGACCATGGAGAGAACAGAGAAGTTTAAAAACAACTTTCCTACTTAAAAAAAAAAAAAGTAAAATGTATTTGCCCTTTGCAATTCTCTTGCAAATCTCAGGATTAAAATAGCAAGCTCTACCTGGAGATTCTTGAGAAAGTTGCCAAGGTGTGCCCATCTGCATTTAAAGACTGACCTCTTATTGTCTGTAAATGAAAACATCATCCCAGAATCCCTGGGGATTAAGGCAGCCTTTTTAGAATTTTCTGCAAGTTTATCTCTCATTTACCCTCCAGGCAAGAGTGAAATAATAGAAGATGTCCAATATTTTGCTTCTTCCTGTAAAAGTAAATCAAAACCGTGGGAATGCTTCCTCCTAATTTAATATACTGCTGTCTCCTCAAATCTATTTCTGATTGTATTCAATTAACCCTCTGATTGCTACCACAGACAACCATGGTGAGGTCAAAGAATAAGGCAGAATTTTCTTGTTAGAGTATCTGCTGACGTGAGTCCGGAGCCCAGTAATGGTGTAACGTGGCCATCTATCCAGAGCTGGAGCACCTCGATTCATATGTCAGGTGACTCTCCTGCCCTTGTCCTTGCGGCCCGCCAACTCTCAGGGCTCCTGCAGGCTAGCATAGCTTAGCTGAGATGTGGGGTATCTCTAATTACACACTCTTTTGTCCTCAATAATATATACTTTGGTTGTAATTTGGGCTTTTGTCACGTTTCTTATCCTCCAGTTCCCCATGGAGGTCAGTCCACAACGTTTTCCTGACATCCCTTGAACAATGGTTTTGGTTAGAGGGAAATGTGACAGGGGCTATTGGTAGTTTTCTGTGGTTCTTGGGATATTGTCCCTGGCACGGACAAAGAATTGAATGCCGGGAAAGACAAGAAGACCAAGTGGCAGAGGAAGAGAAAGCCACTCAAACCTTCAGGCCTCCCCCCAGTGGGAAAATACGGAGAAAATAGTAAAGGAGATAAAGGGAACAGGGGGAACATGTGGGGGTTGCGATCCTCCTGCGGGAGGAGTGCCAGATTACAAGTGTTCCAGCAATGCTGCGCAGGAGTAGCAAGAGAGGCTGTCCATTCAGAGTGGGTTGGGAATGGAAAGGCATTTCCTCACTGGCCAGCAAAGGCTGGACCTTGCCTACTGTGCTGTGCACTGGGAGAGATGAGCCGCTTCTCTGGCTGGGCTGTGGGTGAATGAAAGGAGCAGTTGGCAAAGGATGAGGAAGTTGGGTAGGGCCTGGTGGAATCTGATGTGGGCGGGGGGGGGGGGGAGGCTATCATTTAAAGTATTTTAAGGGGTGGTCAGGCCTTTGAGGCTCTTTCTGCACAAATGGAAGGGAAAGAAGCTTCACAGATTATGCCAGAGGCAATGCCACTCTAGCTGGCTTCTCCATCTTAGAGGCCGAGGTAGTCACTGGGCACTAAAGTGTAGTTAGTGCAGGCAGTTTTGGACTTTGAGTCTCCAGAACTGTGGAAAACTAATTTATTCTTCATAACATTCCCAGTTTGTAGCATTGTGTTACAGTAGCACAAAAGGTGAAGACATGGGAAGGGCTGACTCAGAGCCTGTTTTCTTATCCCATAGAATCACTGTGAAAAAGCACATGAGCTGTGTGTGTAGTGTCTGGCACACAGTAGGTGCGCAGTCAGTGGCAGCAACTACTTATTACAAGGACTGCTTCAAGCTTTCCTGTGCACTTGCTCTGAGAATGAGGGGTCATATCCTTGTAATTCTGAAGAGGTTTTTCAATCAGAGGAGGTCAGTAAAACATAGAACCTCTGACATGTTTTGTGAAGGGACCAGGCAGAGCAGCAACTGGGGCAGCCCTTGTTAGCTGCGTCCTCTCTGGAAATTCAAACCCTCAGGGACTTAGTTTCTTTTTCTGAAAGAATAGAAAGTTAAAAAAAAAAAAAGATATTCAGGAGCTGGGGAGATGGCTCGGTTGGAAATGCACAAGAACCTGAGTCCAATCCCCCGAACTAATGTAAAAAGCCAGACAAGTGGCTCATAATTACTATCTCAGTGCTTGGGGTAGAGACAGGCAGGCTTACAGAATCCATATGGAAGCTCACAACTGCCTGAAATTCCAGTTTCAGTGGGATCCAATACTCTTTCCTGCCCTTCAAGGGTACCTTCATTCCCATGCTTGTATGCATATACCCATGCACATATACACATATATAAATGATTAAAAGAAACAGAATACGGAGCCGGCGGAGCGAGCGGGGTCGAGCGGAGTGAGCGGGGTTGACCTGAACAAGGGAAGAAAAAAAAAAGAAACAGAATAAGGTAGGTAGCCTTCACATGAATGTACATGCATTTACACACATGCATGTGCATATGCACACACATGAATACACAAGTATGCATACACAAATATACACAATGGTATTTTTTTTAAAGATTTATTTATTTATATTTATAATGAGTACACTGTCGCTGTCTTCAGACACACCAGAAGAGTACATTGGACCCCATTACAGATGGTTGTGAGTCACCATGTGGTTGCTGGGAATTGAACTCAGGACCTCTGGAAGAGCAGTCAGTGCTCTTAACCGCTGAGCCATCGCTCCAGCCCCACAATGGTATCTGTATATCATTGTAATAGCTAATCTCAGTTGTCAACTTGACAACATCTGTAATTAACTAAAACCCAAGCATCTGGGCACACTGTGAGGGATTTTTTTTTCTTTTTATCTTATTTGAGATAAGAAGACCCACCCTAAATCGGGACCACACCCTCTGGTGGCAGCATAAATACAAGGATGTGGAAGAAGGAAGCTTTTGCTTTTGCTTGCCCTCACCCTGTCTGGTAAGTTCATCCACCCTGTTCCCAGGATGTCCCTCTGCTGGTGTTGGAACCTTCTTCTTCAGGATGCCAACACAGAGTGAAAACCTGCAGCTCTCTAGGACCTCCCTGGGACCAGATTGGGACTGCTGAGACATCTGGTCTTGTAATCTGGACACCGATAGGATCCTTGACCTTTCTGGCAGGAGACAGCCATTGTTGAACTACTCGAACCACAGCCTGCAAGCCACTCTGATAAATCCAAATATAGATGTGTATACACACACACACACACACACACACACACACACACACACACACACATATACATACACACACATACACACACACACACACACACACACACAAATGTATAATGTACAAATGTATTCAGGTACAAATATATATTCCTTTAGGGAACCCCAACTATTACAATCACATTATGAAAATTTGAACAGATGAGTTCCACTGGATAGTTTATATTTCATGACCTGTCAGATCTTTGCTCCCTGTAGCCCTCATCATTCGCCTAGGCTCTCAGGATAAGGCCTCTTTTACCTCCTCTTCTCTCCTTTCTGCTCTCTCTCCTCCCTTTCTCCCAACCCAGCACTTTCCTACCCTGAAGGGTCTGACCTGGGCATTCCAGTGCCAGTATCCATCTTGTTCCCACAGATATCCATTAAGTGCAAACATCGTTTCTTTGCCCTCTCCATTTACTCTGAACTTAACCAAGTAAAGATCTTTCCTAAAGGGGGATCAGTTTTGTTTGGGCTAAGATGATTCTTGAAATGTATACATAGCCTGAACCTCCAGGAGGAAATATCAGCATGTTCCTAATACTACTCAAAATATATACTGTCACATAGATTTTCCAAATTGTAATAGAGTGTGTCAATTTACTGAATTGGTGGGTGGCACATGGGATCACATCTCCCCATGAATTCTTCTTACAGTTTTTCAGTCAGGATAAATTATAATCAAAAACTGGTAGGCCATTTTTGGTTGTGATTCTAAATCAAAGCTAGCCTATGAAAAGATGTGAACACACACACACACCAACACACACACAGACACACAGACACACACACACACCCAAACCATTGTTCCCTTTTTATTTTTAAGTGTGTGTGTGTGTGCACGCATGCACACAAGTGCCCATAGATGCTAGAAGAGGACATTGAATCTCCTGGAGCCAGAGTTATGGAGATTGTGACCTGCCTGATCTGGATTCTGGGAACTGACTGTATGTTCCCTATCAGAGAAGCAGGAGCCAAATCATCTTCCCAGCTGCAATGTTTTCTTCTATGGTCATTTTGGAATGTATCATGCTGATAAGTATTAATGATTAAGATTGAACAGCAGGGTCTGGAGAGATGGCTCAACAGTTAAGGGTACTGGCTACATTTCCAAAGGACCAGGGTTCAGTTCCCAGCATGCACAAGGCAGCTCACAGCTGCCTGTAATTTCAGTTCCAGGGGATCTGACACCCTCACACAGATAGACATTCAGGCAGAACACAAATGCACATTAAAATAAATAATTTTAAAAAACAGGCTTAAAAAAAGATCGAGCAACAGACTAAACTGTGGATGTTACAGATGGTTGCTCTACTTATAAGAGATCAATGAAAAACAACAGAGTTACATTATGAAAAGAATAGTTCAAAATTGCTGGGCAGGGGGCTACAGGAATGAGGTCAGCAGGGGCTAAAATCCTAGACTAGATATGGGAGCAAATGCTTATCACTAGACAGACCATGTGAGGAGAAGACACTTGACTTGTATATTTTAAAATGTGGCACAACTTGTATATAAAACGTGCTGTAAAGGACTGTGCGTGTGCACATCCCTTTACACATGGCATGTGAGCTATTCTTCTGCTGCTGGGACAGAAACACTGCAACCAAGACACCTTAGAATAAAGCGTTCATTTCAGCTGACAGTTCCAGAGAGTTAGAGTCTGTGATGGTGGGCAGCACGGTGGCTGGTGGGAAGCAGAGAGAGTGAACTGGGAATGGCGGGAGGCATAGAAACTTCAAAACCCATGCCCAGTGACATATTTCCTCCAGAAAGGTCATCCTTCCGAGGCTTCCCCAAATAGTGCCACCAACTGGGGCCAAGTGTTCAAATACTCCAGTCTACAGGGGACATTTCGCATTCAAACCACTCCATAAAGCTTTTGTAAACTCTTGTGTATTCAACTCCTGATAGAGGCAAGTAGAGATGTTTGTCTACTATAAGAAAAACCACAGTACACATAGGGTAAACTCTTAATTCATGGTCAGGCAGATGCGGGAAGAGTGGTAGGTACTGTGGCTAACGACACTGTTCATGTTCTCGTCGGAAGGGGGTCTGCTTTTGTGTAGAATCAGTTGATGTTGCTGGACCAGAGAATCCGATGGAGGCAGGGTTTTTACTTTATTTTATTGCTCTTCTTGTTTGTTGGTTTGAACCAGTGTCTTATGTATGTATCAGGCTGCTACTGAACTTGCTATGTATCCAGAGATGACTTGGAATTTCTAATCTTTCTATTTCTGCCTAAGAGCCAGGATTATAGATATGTGCCACTATACCCTGTTTATTTTATTGGATTTTTGGACAGGTTCTTGGGATGTGGCCCAGTCTGGCCTTGAATTCATGGTCCACCTTAGTCCCTTGAGCAGGTCTGAATTTTTTAAATTTTTATTTTATTTATTTATTTATTTATTTATTTATTTATTTATTTATTTATTGAGACAGGGTTTCTCTGTGTAGCACCGGCTGTCCTGGAACTCACTCTGTAGACCAGGCTGGCCTCGAACTCAGAAATCGGCCTGCCTCTGCCTCCCAAGTGCTGGGATTAAAGGTGTGCGCCACCACGCCCGGCAGGTCTGAATTTTTGAGACACACCAGAAACTTGCTTTTGGTAAAAATCTCTCTTACATATTAGACCACCAAGGGAATAACTATGAAACACTACAGGCATAGGTTGGCTGTGAAGTGTCCCCCAAAGGCTGCTGTGTTGAAAGTTTGGTCCCTAGGTAGCACTGTTGAGAAACAGCTGGATCTTGAGGGTGTTAACCACATCCATGAGTTAATTTACCGATGAATGGCTGTTAGAAATAGGGGTCTGGTAGGAGGGTGAGACTGTGCCTTTGAAGCGTTGCATCTTGTTAGCTTTTAATTTACCTCCTTCTCTCTCCTATGTCCCCTCTTTCTCCCCTCTACTATTCCTCTCCCCTAACCCTCAAACCCCTTCTCTAGCTGCCAGTGCCCTGTGGTAGGAAGAATGTTCACATGCCTTGGGTCAAAAAGATGGATGTGATCAAGGTTCCAACAGATTTCAGAAAGTATGATAGACAGCTCAGTACAAACCCAAGCTGGCATCAGATGGCCAACCAAAAGAGGCAGTTAACAGCGTGCAGGTGGAGGGCTCTAGGAAAGGGAGCCAAGGCAGGCTGAGTCCTTCTTGTTATCTGATTTTCCTATAGGACTTTGGTTTATGTCAAAACAACCCAGGGAAGCTGTTCTGCTCTCATGCCTTTTACACTTTGATGAAGGCTGTCAGGAGGGCCTGTCCTTGAGCCTGTTGTTAGAGGAGAAGTCAGGCACAGGGAGGCTTTGGGGATGGATGTGAGAATTCAAGTGGCCTGGGTCAAGTGTTGTGGCTCAGTCGGTTAATGGAATGCACACCCCAGTATTTGGCAGGTCACAGCCAGATCCCAGATCTAGAGAGGTCAAAGACAAGGAGCACACACAGTCCAAGCCACCTCTGGTGATCCGGGAGGCCTCAGGGATGTAGAAGGATCAAGGATATAGCCGGTATTGTTAACAATACCCGGAAGCCCTGGCTTTCATCCCCATCGAGAGAGAACAGAATGTCTCTACTCCCTCTGATCATCCTGATGTTCTTTTGCTTGTGAGGCAAAAATTCCATCCCAGGACATTTAGCATTCTCCCGTCAGAGAGCACAATGACCACCATAAAAAGATGAAAATGGCTGCTACTACTTGGGCTGTGAAGGCTTTACAGCTTTCCACAATTCAGAAGGATTTGTATGTAGAACATGAGGTCTGTAGGTTGGTGATCAAGAGCAAAAGTGTTGCAAGCAGAGCGTAGGAAGATTACACAGTCAGATATATGTGCATGAGTGTGTGTGTGTGTGTGTGTGTGTGTGTGCGCACATGCATGTGTGTGCACATACACATGCATGTCTTTCTGTCTATCTGTAGGTGCTTATGCAAATGGAGGCCAGAAATCAACATCAGACATCTTCCTCAATTGTGCTCTTGTCTGTCTGTCTGTCTGTCTGTCAGTCTATCTATCTATCTATCATCTATCTATCTATCTATCTATCTATCTATCTATCTATCTATCTGAGACAGGGCCTCTCACTGAACCCACACCTTGAGAACTAGTCTAGAGTGGCTAGTGTTGCTCCCCTACCCTCCTTACTCCATCTCCATGGGACTGGGATTACAGTGTGGACCACTGTGCTTGTCTTCTACATTGGCTCTGGATATGGACTTTGGGTCTTCATGCTTGAGCAGCAAGTGTTTACAGACTGAGCTATCCTCCTGTTCCCTGTCGGCTCACTTTCTGTCCTGGGAAAAGGTTCTGGTAAATTTTACACAGGAGAGATGAGATGAGTCAGTCAGTACACAGAATGCCTAACACAGAGACAAGATCCCTTAGGAAACAGTCCAGTCAGCATCCTGAAGTCTGGTTCCAACAAATTCTTGTCTCCTTCTCTTGCACAGAAGTGAGAAACCTGGGGGAGTACACCGACAGATCTCTTTCTCAACCTTGAGTCTTCCAAGCTGTAGTTTCACTTTAACCACTGCACCCACAAAGTGGCTCGCTCTTTGCTACTTACAGTGTATATGCTTCTGATAGTTTCAAGTCTGACTTTGTGCAGTTAGTTGGCTTTTGGAGCAGCTGCCCTAGCCCTGGACTGGATGGGCATTTTAGTTAGTAATACTGGCTTTGGGGGTGGGTACAGGGTCACAATGCTACTGTAGCAATGCAGAGTCAACAATGCTACTGTAGCAGCCCAGAGTCACAATGGTACTGTAGCGGCTCAGAGTCACAATGCTACTGTAACAGTGCAGAGTCACAGTGCTACTGTAACAGTGCAAAGTCACAATGCTACTGTAGCAGTGCAGAGTCACAGTGTTACTGTAGCAGTGCAGAGTCACAATGCTACTGTAGCAGTGCAGAGTCACAATGCTACTGTAACAGTGTAGAGTCACAGTGCTACTGTAACAGCGCAGAGTCACAATGCTACTGTAGCAGTGCAGAGTCACAATGCTACTGTAGCAGCGCAGAGTCACAATGCTACTGTAACAGTGTAGAGTCACAGTGCTACTGTAGCAGTGCAGAGTCACAATGCTACTGTAACAGTGTAGAGTCACAGTGCTA
>LR753054.1:9047-25878 GCA_902729485.2 Mus minutoides | reverse complement strand
GTGCAGAGTCACAGTGCTACTGTAGCAGTGCAGAGTCACAGTGCTACTGTAGCAGTGCAGAGTCACAGTGCTACTGTAGCAGTGCAGAGTCACAGTGCTACTGTAACAGTGCAGAGTCACAATGCTACTGTAGTGGTGCAGAGTCACAGTGCTACTGTAGCAGTGCAGAGTCACAGTGCTACTGTAGCAGTGCAGAGTCACAGTGCTACTGTAGCAGTGCAGAGTCACAGTGCTACTTAAGCAGTGCAGAGTCACAGTGCTACTGTAGCAGTGCAGAGTCACAGTGCTACTGTAGCAGTGCAGAGCTCCCCCTTCCCCAGTTTTTTTCCAGTTTTCTCTACCTCTGAAAACTGTTTCCAGCTTACTGCTGGGAGTCCTTTCTTAGACAAACTCCTGGGTCACAATTTCCTCCTTGTCATTCACCAGAGCTCTTTCCAAGAGAACTAAGGAACCTCAACTTAACTCTAGCTACCCATCTTTTGGTATTATGGGGTACCTTTTTCTTCTTCTTCTTTTTTTCAACTTTTATTAGATATTTTCTTCATTTACATTTCAAGTGTTATCCAGAAAGTTCCCTATACCCTCCCCCCTCCCGGCCCTGCTCCCCTACCCATCCGCTCCCACTTCTTGGCCCTGGAGTTCCCCTGTATTGGGGCATATAAAGTCTGCATGGGGGTACCTTTTTTTTAAGAGCAAAGCCTAGGCATCCATACAAAATACAGCCGACATAATTCTCCCCAGCATTAGTGATCTGGATGCCAGTTCAGTCATACTAACTGCTGCCTTCAATGGCTGCCTCCCTGTTCTCACTCTTCCACCTGCTCACAGAAGTCTCCAGCCCCTTCCTTACCCTCTCTGTTATTTCTGTGGCTACAGAGAGAAGCTTGCCCTCCAACTACAACCAGCCTGTTGTCTGTGGTCAGCAGGTGCTCCCATCAGGTGCTCCCATAACACCTCTCACATCCCTTACATATCCTGTGCTAATGACAATGCCAACCCCTGTGGTCTGGGGTAGATTTTGCTCCCACAATCACCCCTCACTGAAGGTCATCTGCTCAAGGGGAGGGTGATCTTCCTTTGTTCTGTGCGGTCAGGTGGCCTCCAAAGAGGCTCTGCTTTCGTTAGGACTCTCCACATTCTCTGGATCACAGTCCTTGACATTCTGATCTAACTTTGGTAGAGTCCTTGAGGCAGATTTTCTAGGTCCTATTTCTCTTCTTTCTCACTAGACTACACTTGTCCCCTACTACGCCCCCTTCACACTCTCTACACAGGTTGATTCTTATCCAGTCATAAGCAGTTCTTGGCTCTTCAGTACCCCTCTGAATGGCTGCTTGTGTGACCTAGAAAATTCTACCTTGTCACGGGAGAAAGGTTCTTTTCCTTTTTTGAGTTCAAATTTGAAAGGCAATAAGTAACTTATTTTTCTAATTTGCAAACCAAAAATCTAATAAAACGAACATTGTCTTCATTCTTGGAACCAAATAAAAGTCTTTTCAGTTAATTATGTTTTTATTTTAGTAAAACCAAGGTACAATTTACTGTTTTAACCACAGGGCTCGAGGGTATTAAATGTACTTAACATTGTTGTGTACCCAACTGCCCATCCTCACTCTCAAAACTCTTCAGTTTTTCAAACTAAGACCTTAGACCTGGAATGGTAACACCCCAGTCTCTCCAAAATCCAGCAGCTACTACTGTGCTTTCTATCCTATGAACCTGGCTGGTCTGGGCACCTCAACAAAGTGGAGTCTTACGGTGTTTGGTGAGTGGCTTACTGGCATAATGGCCTGTGAATTCATCTGCATGGAAGCATGCATTGGTGTGTTTACTTTTAAGCGTTAACTCCACACCAGCCAGTGTCACCTGGGAAGAGAGAATTTCAATGAGGAATTATTTTCTAGATCAGTTTGGTTTGTGGCCATGTCTGTGGAGGTTGCCTTGACTGTTAATGGAGAAGAAAGGATCCTTCTGGACTGTGGGCGGCACCATTTCATGGGTTGGGCTCTAAATTAACAAGCATGAGGAGAGGTAGCTAGTTAAACATGAGCACATGCAAGCTGGCAGGCAGCATGGGGAAACTGGTTACTGTCTGCTGTTAGATGTTGGTGTGGTATGATTGGCTGGCTCAAGTTCCTGTCTCCATGCTTCCCTGCAATAGTGAACTATAATCTGGAAGTGTAAACCAAATAAACGATGAACCCCCAAGTTTCTTTTTGTTAGAATATTTATCCCGGCAACAGAAATGAAACTGGAACAATCAGGATTTCTTTCTTTAAGGTTGGATGATGCCCCACTGTATGGTTCAATCATGATTTGTTTAGCCATTCATGTATTAATGGACATTTCAGTTACTTTTACTTTTTTTTTTATCTATTATGATTAGTATTTATAATTTAAAATTTGTACTAGCCACTAAAATATGAAAAGGAACATGAGATTATTTTTTAAATTTGTTATTGAACCTAGTATATCCACAATGTCTATTGTTTTAGTAAGTAAGCACTGTAAATATTTATTAATATATTTAAAATCTGTGATATTCAGGGCTTATTTCACATTTATATAGCAAATGTGCTTGAGATTGTTCTATTTCAAGTGCTCAATAGCCACATGTAGCCATTGGCTACTCTATTAGATAAAGAGCATAGGCCTTCCTTCAGCACAGGGGTGGAGTGTGGGGAGACCAGCAATGCCCTGTTCCTCTGTCACAGGAACTATGTCAGGGACAGGCAGTGTCTCAGATCATTTGCAGGGATTGTGGTTAACTTCTCAGCCAAGTAAGTATCTGGAGTTTCAAATTTCAATGGCTCCAAATGTAGCTTCATGTTCAAACAGTCAAGATGATATTTTATTATTATTATTATTATTATTATTATTATTATTATTAGTGTAGTAAGTGTAAATATAGATGTATGTATGTCATAGTACATACATATAGAGGCCAGAGGACAGCTGTTAGAAGTTGGTTCTCTCCTTTTCCCTGTTGAGGCCACGACCTTGTGATGTTTCAGGTGTGCTATGTATTCCAGGCTGGTTGGCCCACGTGCTTCTGGGAAAGCTCAGAGATTCCAGACGCATGCCTACATCCCACTTTTTTTTTTTAAATATGAGTTCTGAAGATTGAACTCAGATTATTAGGATTGTATGCCAAGGCTTTTATCTGCAGAGACAACTCATTGACCCATACGCTGACATGGCATTTAGAGAACAAGGAGAACAGTTTACATCTGTACTCAACACATGTATGTTAACAGATCATACTTCGTGTGGCCATGCATGCACCTCTGAAGATAGCATTGTACCAACTCCTCTGATTATTCACGAATTCAAGGCGGCCCAAAGGGAGTAGTACTATTAGGAAGGGTGGCCTTGTTGGAGCAGGTGTGGCTTCAATGGAGAAGGTGTGTCACTGGGGGCAGGCTTTGAGGACTCAGAAGCTCAAGCCAGGCCCAGTGTCTCAGTCTCTTCCTGATGCCTGCTGATCCAGTTGTAGAACTCTCTCAGCTATCTCTGCAGCACTGTGTTTGCCTGTGTGGCGCCATGCTTCCCACCATGACAATAATGGACTAAACCTTGGAATTGTAAGCCAGCCCCAGTTAAATATTTCCCTTTATAAGAGTTGCAGTGGTCATGTTGACTCTTCACAATAGAAACCCTAGGTGAAAGAGATGTCTTATGGGTCAGGCACATTATAAACAGTAGAGGTTCTACAAACGGGAAGCATATACTTCCCAGCCAAAGGGTTTGAGCTACAGCACAGAGTCCCTGCCAGCAATGACCTTGACACTGGCTGACATGACGATGACATATTTCACCCTTTACAGCCCAGGCAGATGTCTTTCCTCCCCTCTAACCCAAGAGAGTGTTCTATTTTCCTGATTTCACCTTGGTAGAAAGAGTAACCTTTACCCAATGGAACTTCATGGATTCTGATGTCATGTTGACCATACAGGGATTTTTGGGTTTGCTTTGTCAAATATAAATGTAAATTCCAAAAAAAATTGCTAAAAGCCCCCAAGTTTATGAAATGACAGCTGAGGTGGTCAGGGAAGTTTTTCTTCACATGTCAAACTCTCAAATAAGGGTACCGTCTTCATTAAACACAAATCTTTTTCTAGCTCATGAGGTCCTTGTGGTATATTCTGTGTCATGGTAAGGTGGTTTCTACAGAGAAGAGTCACCATCTGTGAATGGTGGGAAGGTGCTAATGGAGTTTGAGCCTGATTCCTTCCATTTATCCAAAACATTTATACATGATGCCCAGTCCATAGCCATCTTGTTTTGGCCCCCACTTTTGATTTTATTTCTCTCTCTCTCTCTCTCTCTCTCTCTCTCTCTCTCTCTCTCTCTCTCACACACACACACACACACACACACACACACACACACNCACACGCACACACACACATATCAGACTGTTGGGCAACTCCTCAAACTTGAGAGAGTGGATTCCCAGATGTATGCTTTGAATTGAGCTGCAGCCACGTTTCCCTGGGAAGAGTTCCCTGATGTTTGATTCTTCCACGTGCAAAGGCTCTGTGTGCTAGAAATGTTCCCATTCAACAGTTTCTAGAACAGTAGGTTTTGTTGTGTGGGTCTGGATGGGACATGTTTCCTTCCTTTGAGGCTAAGTTTCTGGGTCCTTCTGGTAAGTATTTAATAGGACCTCCTGCTTCTGCCAGTCCCTATGGTATCTGAGAGGGCAGTAGTAGACACCCTCAAAGCAGATGAGTCAGGGATTTTTAGTTCAGCTGCACAACTGAGCAGTCACGGCCACTATCTAATTCCAACGCAATTCATCATCCCAGAAAGAAAGTCTGGATTCATTTCCAGTCACCATCAGTTTCCGTTAAAAAAATGTTTTATTATGTTTATTTATTTAGTGTGTGGGTGGACATGTGCGTGTCATGGTGTGTATGTGTAGAGGTCAGAGAACAACTTTACAGAGTTGGTTCTTTTTACTACGTAGGTTGTAAGGCTTTCTCACGAAGCCATCTCACCGATCCCAAGATTCCCCATTTTCCCCTTTCCTCATGGTCACTAATCTGCTTTCCTTATCTGTGGATTTGCCAATTCTACGCATTTTTTTTTTTTATGAGTCCTATGACACTTGAGCCATTGGGCCTGCCTTTCTTCACTTAGTGTCAAGGTTCATTCCTGGTGTGGCACTGGCCACTGCTTTGGACATTTGTTAGAAAGGTAGAAGATCCTTGATACACAGCACAGAGGCAAAGAGTCTAACGAAGAGCCAGGCAATGCTGGCGCACGCCTTTAATCCCAGCACTCAGGAGGCAGAGGCAGGTGGATTTCTGAGTTCAAGGTCAGCCAGGTCTACAGAGTGAGTTCCAGGACAGCCAGGGCTACACAGAAAAACCCTGTCTCAGAAAAAAAAAAAAAAAAAGTCTAAGGAAGGACTTTCCACCCACCCCTCAGCCTGGAGGCTATGTTTGAAAGGCTCCAAACTGGATCATCTCTCCAGTACTTCTTGTCCAGAGACCTTTGGGTTTTTCTTCATGGAGGTAAATTATTCAGAATATCTTTTACATATGAATTAGTTACAAAACTTCACTCTCAAACAGCAGCATCTGGATGGGAGGAAAGGGGACCATTTTGTCACTTTGGGTGGAGAGATGGAGGGTTTATCTAGCCCAGGGAGTGAGAACCTGGAAAGAGAGAACCGTGTAGAAGAAAAGACAATATATATATATATATATATATATATATATATATATATATATATATATATATATATAGGCTTTATAATATTGTTGCAGCCTGGTTCCCTCTTCCTGTCATTCCCTCACCTCATCTTACTGTTGGGCTTTTCTGAGAAATGTCCTCTTCTTTGAGGCCCCAAAAGATTACATGGTCTACAGCTGACTAGAGCTCTGGGGATATGATTGCCTTTCTGGGCAAGAAAAAAAAATCCATGAAATCTCTGTCCAAAGTCAATTATCTTAGATCTGGAGTTGTGCAGCCTGCCAGCGGAAACTCCAGGCCATTTGTATGTGGCCGGTACACCTCCGCCAGCTTTCCTGGCTCAGCCCTCCGTCCTCACGGGAGATGGAGGCAGCTGCAGCTGTGCCTCCTCGGCTGACATCCACCACAGCCCACACCCTCTTCTGGGTTGCTATCAGCTGTCATGTTTATGCTGGGAAGTCTTGTTGGATATGTCTCCCATCCTCTACATGGTGGGCAAATCTAGCGCATGTTTTGTAAGATGGATGGATGGAGCCAGGGGCTCAGTTCTGTCCAGGGAACTGTGGGTCTTGACAGAGGCTCTGCCTTCTCTTCAGGGTTGTGACTATGTATATGTAAGTCAGGGCATCTCCATGACCTTTACATGTATCTCCTGTATATGACCAGCTGACTTCTCTTCTTGTCCAGGAGGACTTTGGGCAACTCTCCTGCAGCATTAGGGAATTAGACCAAATGGCTTCTAAGGCATTTCTCTGGTTTGTGGCTCTTAAGAATCCCCAAGAGGCTGGGGCTATAACTCAGTTGGTAAAGCGGATCAAAGTTTGAGTCCCAGAACCTGTATTAAAAAAGCAGTTCTGCGATGGTAGAGATAGGTGCCTGGGACTTAGTGCATGGCCAACTTAGCCAAATGGGTGAGTCCCAAGCCAATGATAGACTTGGTTTTTGTTGTTGTTGTTGTTTGTTTTGTTTTGTTTTTTAAAGTGAATGGCTCCAGAATGGCAATACTTGAGTTATTTTATAGCTTACACACATACACACACACACACACACACACACACACACACACACACACACACACACTCACACACATAGTCACATACACATATACACTCACACACACACTCAGATACACATAGTCATACACACACACAGTCATACACACACTCTCACACACATAGTCATACAGTCACACACTTTTGCAAAGTAGCTGACACTTAGGGCTTAGAGCCTTTCCATATTCAGGTTTGTCTAAGGGGCCATCGGCCACCATGTCCTTTGCCTTCTTTTAGCTATTCTCCTGCACTGGGCCATGGATTAACCGAAGTGCTTTAGAATTCCTGCTACCCAGAGGAGGACTATCTTAGATGAGAGGAGGATTGAGAACTGTGGAATCAAATCTAACTTACTCCTCTTAACTGGACCAGAAAACTGCTGTAACCTTACAGTGGACAATTTGGGAACAAAAGGCTGCTCAGGCCTCCCAGAATGCTGTGTGCTCTCGCTCCTCCCTTCTGACTCTGATCAGCCTGCAGGGTCTGCCTCACCTCTCCACTGTTTCTGCTTTCCTTCCCCAGAGTTCCTGCTTTGCTGGCCGCTCCCACCCACTTTTTCAGATGTACCCCGTTCCTCTCAGTTTCTCCTTTTGGATTTGCTCCATCTGGACGCACGGATTACTCTATTCGTGTGTCTCAGTTGCCTCCAGGAGAGGGTAGTGCTGTCTTCTGTGCTGTGCCCAGAAAACATATTCAATTTTTTTTGCTATTAAATTTGGAAAAGGTTTTAAAATTAAAATCCTACTTTTTTTTTTCCCTGCTGAGAGCCAAGTTCCATATTCTGGGCTTCTAGTTCATTTTTCAGAGGCAGGGCAACATGGGCAAGATCAAGCCAGATCCTGACAAAGCCCAGCCTCCCCTGAGCTCAGAGCCCTGTGTTTATTTTACAACAATTAGAAGCATACAGGCTCCTTTGCAGACAGGTTAATACATCAGACTAACGTGTGCAATGCCCTTTCTCAAACATGCCTGGTACAAGGACCTAGAAAAATTTAAAAGTTACCCTAAGCACTGGGGAGATGGCTCAGTGAGTAAAGTGCTTGCCTTGCAAGATGAGGAAGACCTCAGTTTGGTCCACAGAACTAAGCTCAAAATGCTGGGTATGGTGGCACAGTGCCAGTGCTGGGTAGGTGGGCACAGTGAGTCTCTGGACCTCATTGGTTGGTAAGCCTAGCTGAATGAGTGAACTCCAGGTTCAGTGAGAGACGCTGGCTCTAAAATTAAGGTGGACAATGTCTTGAGAAATGGTACTTGAGATTGTCCTCTGCACCCCATCTTTATTGTATCTAATTAAAGCTTGTGCACATGCACCTACCATGTAAAATAGTGTGTGCATGTGTATTAGAAGTGTTAGAGCCTGTGTAGTGGTGAGCTCTATTTTCAAGGAGAGAACAACACTGTTATCTGAGTGAATACATTCTTGGGCAACAAACTTGCTTACTGGAGACCAGTTCTCGATGTCTAGAGTTGGCCAGTTCGAAGGTAGTGTAGGCATCTGGTGGGACAAGGATGCTGCTAAGCAATCATGTACATGGCACAGGAAGGATGCTCTTTTTCCCAACGTCAGTTGTGCTATCATGGAGAAATCCTGGTATAAAATACCCATTGGGAAAGAGGGGAAAGAATTGTCTTGGTGTTCTTGGGGATGGCAAAGTCACTATATTCTTTGTGTTTGTGTATTTCTCTACCAGATTGTCACAGTTCTGGTTCATATCCCAGGGGCACATATGACCTTACATACCTCCTGCTGTATGTGACCAAGATGGTTGTCTCAAGCTTGGTCTAAATTACCAGAGGATCTGGTTAAAATGTGGATTCCAAATCAGCTAGTTTTGAGGGAGATCCTGGAGTGATACCAGTCCTGTGAATTCACAGACCACACATTCAGTGGCAAGATTTTGTTGATGATTGACAAACAGTGCCCAAGGACACTACATAGCCTTCTGAAGTGAGACATCATTTGCATTTTCATCAGAGATATGTTTTAATGAATATCTTCTCTACAATTTTCTATTGTTAATTGAGATCTTAATGCACATTCCTTAGGCTTTGTAACTAGTTTAACTTTTTATATGTTTATTGGCTATTGGCATGTATCTTCTCATCTTCTCAGATGTTTTTTTCTTTAGGTACTCTGTCTTTTGCTTTATGGACACTGTATTTCTTTCAATTTTTAAAATTGTATTATTTTAAAACTCTCTCTCTCTCTTTCTGTGTGTGTGTGTGTGTGTGTGTGTGTGTGTGTGTGTGTGTGTGTATGTACACATGAGTGCATGTGCTTACAGAGGCCAGACAAGGGGGTTGTATTTTCTAGAGCTGGAGCTAGGACATGAGCAGCGTGATGTGGACGTTGGGAAATGGACTCCAATCCTCTGTAAGAGCAGCTAGTGCTCTTAACCACCAAATAATCTCTCCAGCTCCATCTTTCTTATATCTAATTAAGCCTTGAAATGTGTGTGTGTGTGTGTGTGTGTGTGTGTGTGTGTGTGTGTGTGTGTAGATTATGACATTTTTTCCCTTTTCCTTTTCTTTGTGTGCACTTTGGTGACTAAAACTCTTCATTTTATTTTGATTTAATTTATAAATCTTTTTGTGTCCAGTCTATGTATTTTTTTAAGTCCTTCCCTAACAGATAAAGTTGGTAGTTTAGGTAGTAGCTTTGTATCACTATTAGATATTTAGTTTTGGTAATTGTACCAGGCTATGACATGCTTATGAAGTGTGTTAACTTTGAAAGAAGCTAAGTGATAATTTTATGCTCTTGGCCTGTCAGGAATTGATTTTTTTGTTTGGCATTAAGTATGGATTTAATTCTGTGCTTTACTGTGTGAGCAATCAATCATTCTACCATCGTTTATTGAGCAGATCTTTTTCCTTTGTGCTGTGCAACACCCTTATAATATAGGAAATGCACAGACTTTCAAGCTATAAAGAGAGCAAAGCCTAGAGACTGCCTTTCCAGAGAACCCGAGTCCATTTCCCAGTGCCCATGATGGGTAATTCAGAATGCGCTGGGACTCCAGCTCTAGGGGACTCTACGCCATCTTCTGGCCTCTCTGGCCAGAGATATGCACAAAATCACTCACAGACACATTAATTCCTCTTCCCTTAAATTACTTCTTGTTAGGTCACAGCACTGAGGAAAGTAACTAACATATACCTCAGCACACTTGAGAGTGCAGCCTGTCCCATGAGGCCTTTCTGAATGGCCCGGGTGCCACTACTCACCCCTCCTGCCTCTGTCACGGTTCTGCCATCCCCACTCACAGGAGGCTTAGGTGCCTTACCAACCTGCAGGCTTTCGAGTTCTCAGTCATATTTTCTCATCTTTGTACCTCAAGTGTCTGACCCATAGTGAACCTTACAAATTATTATTGATTGAGCCAATAAACACACAACTAAAATAGTAGGAAACGGCTTGATGTTATTAACTGCTTATTTCACTGACATTTCTCTATTTTTAAACATGTGTCTCTTCTCAGGGCTGTAGTAGCAGTGCGCCATGACAGACTTAGACCGATTCACATGGTCAGCTGTGGAGAAGACAGGCACAAGATGTCTGCTCACAGTCCTCAGAGGCTTCTACCCTGTGCTCCAGGCTCTGAGTTTCTCTGCACAATGGCTTCATTTCTCCCGTGGGATTCTTTCTAAGAGGACTCTGGACTAAAGACCAATCCTACATTCTGTAGCTGAGTTTGGGACAAGTGCCTGCCCCTAAGTCTTCTAAGGAAGTTAAGTCACTTAAGGAAGCAAACAATATGATGGAAAGATAGGAGTGGGGCTCCAAAACGGACGGGGATAGCACCAAACAGATTATGAACTTGACGGTTCTCTCCCTTTACACTAGTGCCCAGAGGGTAAGAGACAAGAAGGACGGCTCAGAGAGAGCATGGCCTTTTCAAGAAAAAGTATAGGGTATTTGTTCATTCAGTCGATGTCCTAGACGATGTGTATCTTGACTCCCCTGTTGCAGTGTTCTCTGTGAGCCATGCCGTTTATGGATAAAGTGGCAGAGAATTAGGGCCCTAGAGAACTTGATGGGCACTCACGCCACTCCAAGGTAGTAGCTCTTGGGTACACTGTCTTTTGATCTCAAAGGCTGAGAAACAAGGACAAAAGGAGGGCAAGTGGAGTCTCATTCAGTAGCTTGGTGTCTTTTCTATTGCTGTGCTGGGACACCATAACCAAGGCAACTTAGAGAAGAAAGAATTTATTGAGGCTTATAGTTCTAGGGGGTTAGAGTCTGTGACCATGGTGGGGAGCATGGCAGCAGGAGGGAGGTCATGGCACTGGAGCAGTAGCTGAGAGCTTACATGTTGAGATGACAAGTCTAAAGCAGAGAGAGGAGGGAGGGAGAGGGAGGAAAGGAAGGAGAGAGAGAGAGAGCACTGACTGGGAATGGGGTGGGCTTTTTGAAACCCTAAAGTGACACACCTCCTTTGACAAGGCCACACCTCCTAATCCTTCCCAAACTGTGCCACCACCCTGGGACCAAGCACTCAAAAATATGAATTTATGGGGGCTATTTTTATTCAAGCCAGCACACTGAGGTAGAGAAGCCAAGGAGGGGATTCCAAAATCACTTGCCAGCCTGTCCTGCTTAGATGCGTTCTTTTATTTCTAACACCTGAGCCTGCCTGGTCCAGACTCTTCATGAGGGATTGAGATGAGAGACTTCTGTCCAGCTGAACTGAGAGACTGTGGGGGCACCTTGGATGGGCAGGCTCAGGAAAATCCCAAAGCTAAAAGGGCTGGGGGCTATGTTGGTTGAAGGAAAGGGTCACTGGGCTGGCACTGGGGGAAGGAAGCCCTGCTAAAAGCTTCAAGGCAGAAGAACAGTAAGAGAGTGAAGAGAGGAAGGCTCTTGCCTATCTAGCTACCTAAGGAAAGAAACTGCCCGCACTCCCTCTCCATCACCCCTAACAAAGTTATTCCACCCTAACAAAGTGATGTCCTCATATTTGACAAGTACCAGGGACTTTAATTGAAAATTACTTTGGGAATCTTGCCAGACATCACAAATTGAAAAATATGAAAACCCGTTCTCGTGGGTCAGGGGTGTAACAAGCCCCATGTCAAACGTCATTACCTCTTGTACAGTCCAGGGCTGTGCAGGTGGGAAGCTAAGTGTTGATTGCATATTTTAGCCCAAGAATAATTTCCTGAATGGCAATTTGTTCCTTTATTTGATGAAACTGAGGTTTTCAACAGCAGTAAAATGCAATCTTTCCAGGGTATATTTCCGTGGGTTATAAAGATTGATTATGCTTCTTAGTGAGAGATTCATTATTTGGTCATTTAGACTGTAATTTATTTAAAAAAAAAACTCAGCAACCCTAAAACGCTAATGAATTCCAGTTAGAAAGCTTTGTCCCCTGAACAGTGGTGTTTTGCTCAGCCTTGCTTCAAACTGATAGCCTTGGGAGATGGGAGAAGGGCAAGCTAGGAGACCAGTTCTATTCTGAGCTGGTCCAGGGTCACTCTTTGGGACCACAGAGGGCCCGCCCGCTCATTTCTTGGGCTTTCAGAACATCCATCTCTATATCCTTGAAAACTCCAGGAGATTGTAGTTCTGACTGTACTATCAAATAAGGGGGCCCTGCAGGGCAAAAGGCATGGCCAGAGGCAAAAGCTAAAGAACGGACACAGAGCATAGAAAAATAGGGGCAAGTCAGAACAGAGAGCTCTGAGGAAGAGGCCTCTAAGAAGAAGAAAGGCCAGCACTGGAAGGTGGAGACAGCTGGAGGAGAGCAGGGCTCCTCTCCACACCTGTAACTCTGGTCCTTGTTGGTTTTCTTCAGGGGGCCCTCATGCTGCTTGCAGATCCATTTTTAAGTGGACGCCTTTAGAGCCTTCAGCCCTAAAGAAACTTAAAAAAAAGAAAAAGAACAAATAAATGTGTTTCTAGCTTTGAGCATCAGAGATAAACAACCTACAGGCTTGAAATTGGAAGACTCGAGAAAGGATGCAAGACCCAGGACAGTGAGTCCCCAGCCTCTGTTCTGTGCCCTCATCATGCTTAGCCTACGCCTGAAATTTGAGGCACACGAGACTTCAGAGAAACAGCCTTGTTCTAGAAGCTGCATCACAGTGGGCAAGAATGAAGGAAACTCAGGAAGTCCCTGTTCCATGGTAGAAACCAAATCTGGGTCCTAGAGAAAACTTAAGAAAAACTACAGGGTGAGAACTGGATGACTCTCAGAATCAGTATTGATTCTGGAGGGCTGAACTGGACAACTCTAGGGTCTGATGGTCACAATCCCTTCAGTATTGTACAAACTGAAGAGTTTTTCCCCCTACTGTCCTGTGTTTGTTTTAAACTTTAAAATTTAAACAAAATAAAAAAATTAAATTTAAAATGGTTTTGGATCTAGGGGGAATGTCTCAGAGGCAAAGAGCACCTGCTGCTCTTAAAGAGGACCTGAGTGCCCAGGTTGAACATTTCACAACCCCCTGTAACTCTAGCTCCAGGGAGATCCAGCCCCTCTAGCCTCTGTGGGCAGCAACAGTCATAAGTGAGCACACATACATGCACACTTGCATGTGTGTGCATGTGTGCAGGCATGTGTGTGTGTGTGTGTGTGTGTGTGTGTGTGTGTATGTATGTATGTATACATGTACAAACACTATTTAAAATATATAAATATAAAATATAAATAAGTCTTAAACAAGAAAACAAAGGCATATATTTTTCTCTTTCTTCTACAAACAAAGAAACTCAGGCTCAGGGAGGCTGACTGCCTTGTCTTATTCAGGGGTTTGACTAAATTTCCAATTCTTGCTGTTTTACTGCTGACCAGTGAAACCAGAGATTAAACAATTCATTGAACATAAGGAGCCTTTACTATCAAACTTAATGGCAATTTTACTAATGTTGTTCATGTCTACCATTTGGATTCACTTTGTAGCTACATGGTTTCTACAGTCACATGACTACAGGACCACATGTGAGGTAGACCAGTTATCCCAGTAATAGGAACCTCAGGTTAAGAGTCTACTCAAAGACTCTCTGGAGTTTGGAAACTCAGCATTGCTGGTCACCTTGACCCACAAAAGAGTGTCCCTACCCCTCCACTTCCCCATACCAGGAGCTCCATTTGGGGAAGTATACCTTTCTAGCTAGGCTGCAGGAGAATGTATCCACTCCATGACTGTGATCAAGGAAGGGAGAATGGTGCATGCAATGGAGCCCAGCCAAGGACAACTCCTCATCTGAACTTCAAAGCAATCCACCACAGGAGAATCACAGCCTTTGGGGTGAACAAAACATCCTTTATTGTTCCTTTGAGATGGCCCCAACCCAGTTTCCACAAAGTCATGCTTCGAATTCCTTCAGCATTCTTACATTCCCTCATTACTGGGTCTCTAGGGGAAACCTCCAACCTTTCAACATCCTGGGTTTTTATTTCCAGAGATGCCAACGATACAATTGTGGAGTCCACTCAAGTAGTTCTTGAAAAATGAAAGCTCATTTTTTTTTTTAAAAAGCATTGCTCTGCAGTGACAAATTTCACAATTATCTGTCTCTCCATATGTCTCTTTTAAGCTTGCCACCAAGCAGTTTCCTTTCAAGTGCCCATGAGCAATCATTTTTCAACTTGTCCTAGGCTACCATGAAGAAAGAAAAGATCTGATGAGAGGTCCTCTAGATCTGAGAAATGTGGAATGAATATATATATATATATATATATATATATATATATATATATATATTAGTGTTTAATTCTCTGTGTGGGGGTAGTGAGGTGGGAGAGGCACATGAATTTTAGGTGCCCTTGGAGGCCAGGAAAAAGCACTGGATTACCAGAGGCTAGACTTACAGTGATTGTGAGGAACCCAATATGGGTGTTAGGAACTAAATTCAGGTCCTCTGCAAGAGCAGAGAATGAGGCATCTCCAGACCCCGGAGTTGATCTCTATGGTCATTTTCAATGAATGAAAGCAATGCCAAGAGTAGGCTATTCACCCATAGGTTACTGTAGATTCATTAAACTGTAAGTGAGAAAGTCATATTTCAAAGCATAGTCAGGGGGAAAAAAAAAAAAGAAGGCCCAGAATAGGAGGCAATGAATTGTTGAGGAAATACATGTTTTCTCTTTATGAAATTGTTTCCTGAGTAACTGGTAACTTCTATGAGCCAGGACTGTGCCCTTTTTGGCCCTTGGCTGTGTATCCCAGCCTAGCCCTTAAGCCTTTTCCCTTAAGCCCAAATGCAGGCAAAACAGCAGTAACAGATGTGCTTGTCTTGCTAAGTCAAGAGGCCTGGGCCTTCCTTCTTCTCCTACCTTATGTAGTCTGGCTTTGTGGAAACTTTGTGGAACACACTCAGGGCTTGATACATTAGTTTTTGTTTTTAATCTCATCAATGAATTTATAGTAGTAAAATACTTAGTTGGGGGCTGGGAGGATGGTTCAGCAGCTAAGAGCACTGGCTGTTTTTGCAAAGGATCCTGATTTGATTTCCAGCACCCACATTCTGGCTCACAACTGACTGTAACTTCATTTCCAGGAGCCCAATGCCCTCTTCTGGCCACCAGGGGCACTGCACACATGTAGTGCACATACATGCCGGGGGGGAAAAAAACCCCAAGCACATAAAATAAAAATAAATGTTTAAAAATGTAAAACAAACAAAAGACCCCGAAACCCTTAAAATATTTAGTGCTATGGCAGTGATGAGGCTGACGTAAAAATGAGAGAGCATTTTGTGAAGTGCCATACTCGGTGTTGCTTCCTGAGATAGAAGGTTCTAGAAGGTTCTAGAACCTGGCAGTCATGATCCCCTTTAGCTTTCTGTGAGCCATAGTGATGTTTCCCTTTATTATCCTATTCTGTTTTTACTTTAAGTCATGCATCTTCCTCTCTTTTCTGTTGGTGTGGACACCTAGGTGGCAGAGAAGCCAGGTACTTTCTCTCTTCTAAGAGATTGACTCTAATTCCTCTTGTGACCTTCCATGGACAAGTGGGAGCTAGTGAGCCCACATTTTCTGACACACTTCATAACTTTGCATAGCACTGTAGGAGCTGCGGGATTTCTGTCATATCAGTAAACCCTAAGTTGAGTGTCACACATTGTGCTGGTATTTTCAGCTCCATATTGTATGTGCGGGAAGATTTGTTACTCAGTGTGGAAAAGAACCATTTCCAGTGTGTGTTACAGTCTCATTAACCAAACCCACTGAACGTGGGCCGTTGTTGTCTTTGCTAAGAGGAAATGATAAAACAGAATTCTCAGAAATAATTTCTCTTTTGTAATATAGAAATATCTCAATGGTGACAGTTTGGAAATACTTTAACTTTTATATGCTATGAAACCAAATGACAAATAAACCCTTGTGAATCATGTTCCAAGAAGGACGGTGAACATTATCCCTACAGCTGTTCATGATATAATATCAAAATGAGAACCATGAATGTGTGAGGCAGCAAGCCCGTGCTGCTCTGCCTTGCTTGCTCTTCAGAGAGCTCTGAGGTGAAGGCATCCTCAGGAAGGTGCAGCAGCAGCATTTCATCCGATCATCATTTAGCCAAACCACAACAATACTCCTGGGGCCTCTTCAGCTTCACTGACAGCGCCTGTCATTTGAGTTGCTGCAAATGGGATCCTCCACAGGGAGGCTAACTCCAGCTCCCTGTGGCCAGAAAAAAAGCTTGGATCTTTTAAAGAACAAACAAATTTTGTTTGTTTGATTTTTTAAAAAAGATTTTATTTTTATTTTCATGTGTATGAATGTTTAGCCTTTATGTATGTATGTATATATCTATGTCTATATCTGTCTCTCTCTCTATGTCTATGTCTATATCTATGTCTATGTCTATATCTATATCTATATCTGTATCTGTATCTGTATCTATCTGTATCTGTATCTGTATCTGTATCTGTATCTGTATCTATATCTATATCTATCTATATCTACCCTGTGCATGCAGTGCCTGTGGAAGCCAGAAGAGTACACTGTATACCTTAGAACTGTACTTCCTAACGGTTGTGAGCAGCCATGTGTTTGCTGGGAATTGAGTTCCAATCCTCTGCAAGAGCACCCAGTTCTCTCTCCCTCTCCCTCTCCCTCTCCCTC
>LR752397.1:0-83928 GCA_902729485.2 Mus minutoides | reverse complement strand
ACAAGGTTTCTCTGTGTAGCTCTGGCTGTCCTGGAACTCACTCTGTAGAGCAGGCTGTCATTGAATTCAGAAATTCACCTGCCTCTGCCTCCCAAGTATTGGGATTAAAGGCATGTGCCACCACTGCCCAGACCTTATATCTAACTTCTTATACTATATAATTTCATCATCTATGCTACAAAGAGGGAAAAGTTAATTTTAGTCAATTTATCATATTTACTAAGTTCTTTCACTGCAAAGGTATAATCTGTATGAGCTCACA
The DNA here is from genome assembly GCA_902729485.2 of Mus minutoides. Classification (NCBI taxonomy): domain Eukaryota; kingdom Metazoa; phylum Chordata; class Mammalia; order Rodentia; family Muridae; genus Mus; species Mus minutoides. The sequence goes on along the minus strand of LR752397.1, from coordinate 83,666 downwards.
TCTTTAAACTACATTTTCAGAGAACTCCAACTGAAAAAAATAAGAGGCTTTGAAACTGTAACCTATTCTCCTGGCCAGCCAGAGTTTTTCAGTTGTCACTGCTTACCCTACACGACTTATCCTATTTGAGTTTGCTCATAAAAAGATACCAAAGAAGGTTCTTAGAGTATAACCTCCTGTAGCTACATAGTTATTTGTGCTTAATGATCTTCAGAGCATAAAGAATTCTTTCAAACAGAGCCAGATAAAGTTAACGTCAAGATCTCTGTAGAAAGATTCAGACATAAACAAGTTGAAGTAGCCATTCTAACATATAATAAAACAGACTTTCAACCAAAAATTAACAAAAGAGCTAGCGAGGCACACAACAACAGCATCAAAGGGAAACTCCACAAAGATGAAGTCTCAAGTGTAAATATATCTGCACCAAATGCAAGGGTACCAACATGGATAAAATAAACCTTACTAAAGGCCAAAACAAACATTGAAGCTCACTGAAGAACAGTGGGAAGCTTCAACACCCTACTCTCAACAATGGACAGGACATTGTAACAGAACCTAAAAAGAGACACAGTGAAAGTAACAGAAATTATGAACCGAATGTATTTAACTTATATCTACAGAATATTTCACTCAAAAAATAAAAAAATAAAAGAAGAATATATCTTCTTCTCAGCACCTCCTGGTACTTTCTCCAAAACTGACTATATAATTGTGCACAAACAAGTCCCAACACATATGGCAGACTGAAATAATCCCATGAATTATATCAGATAACCAGGGACTAAGGCTGGTCTTTAATAAAAATAATACAAAAGAAAGCCCACATACTCATGGAAACTGAACAACTCTCTACTCAATGATAACTTTGTCCTGGAAGAAATAAAGCAAGAAATTAAAGACTTTATAGAATCCCATGAAAATGAAAGCACACCATACCCAAATTTATGGGACACAATGAAAGCAGTGCTAAGAGGAAAATTCAGAGCACTACATGCCTTCCTAAAGAAATTGGAGAGATTCTAACTATTAACTTAACATCACACCTGTACTGGCTAGGTTTGTGTCAACTTGACACAGCTGGAGTTATCACAGAGAAAGAAGCTTCAGTTGGGGAAATGCCCCCATGAGCTCTAGCTGTGAGGCATTTTCTCAATTAGTGATCAAGGGCCCCTTGTGGGTGGAACCATCTCTGGGCTGGCAGTCTTGGGTTCTATAAGAGAGCAGGCTGAGCAAGCCAGGGGAAGCAAGCCAGTAAGGAATATCCCTCCATGGCTTCTGCATCAGCTCCTGCTTCCTGACCTGCTTGAGTTCCAGTCCTGACTTCCTTGGTGATGAACAGCTGTATGGAAGTGTAAGCCAAATAAACCCTTTCCTCCTCAACTTGCTTCTTGGTCATGATGTTTGTGCAGGAAAAGAAACCCTGACTAAGACAAATTGGTACATGCAGAGTGGGGTATTCCTATGACAACCTGACCATGTTTTGGGGAGGACTGTGGAAGGACTTTGGAACTTTAGGTTAGAAGATCTATTCAGTGTTAAGAACTCTGTGAGATGTTGTGTAGGAGCTTGCAATATAATTTTGAGAACAGTGCACAAGATGGAGGCCTGGCTTGTGAAATTTCAGAGGGAAAATTAAAGACTCTTTTCAGGGCCATTGCTATTTTGGGAAGATTTTGTGTTTCTGGTTAGCTGGGGCTGAAGAATCAGCTGTGATTAAAAAGATACCAGAGCTACTAAAGCAAAACCTTTGCATTACTGGGATTATTGATGCTGATTAGCTGGAGCTAAGAAATTAGCTGTGATTAAGAAGAGACCAGCATCATTGAGGTGACATCTTCTGGGAAGTGTTTTCTCAATGCCCAAAGAGGCTGTTTTCCAGAGATAGCTATGTTGTATCTTCTTCTGTGGCTGGACTTGGTGATGTGTAAGAGTTACCTAGGTTGTACTGGTTTTCAAGTCATGAAGGGGTCATGCAGAGCAGCTGAGGCCATAGCACTGTGAAAGGCCATGGAAGGCCATTGGTGAAGGTGCAGCCTTGGTTGCAATTGATTGCCCAGGACTGAAGGGGTCATGCAAAGGAGTTGAGGCTTGGCACCTTGATGAGAGCCTATGAGAGGCTAGTGTTGAAGCCTAGTTACAGAAGCATTTTGGAGATGCCAATACCATGAGATGACTACCAAGAACAGCAGCAGCAATGGAGTACAGGCATCTGGAGACTAGAGGACAATATGTATGCTACAAAGGGCATGGCTGGAGAAGTGACTCAACCCCTTGGAGGATCCCAGAAGATCGTGAGTTGGATCCCAAGGAGATTGATTTTTGCTTTTGATTGTGACTGTGCCCTGATATTTTTCCCTCTTGAAGGAAGTTTTTTAGTGGAGCCCAAAGTTAAGAGACTTTGAATTTTAAAATACTTTGAATTTTAAAAAGATACTGGTTATTTTAAAAGGATTGAACCTTTAGTATGTAAAGACTGTGGGACTTTTAAGTTATTTAAGATCTTGGGGATGAGAAAGAAGTAAGGGTTGAGGCTTACTAGTGATGTATTTGTGTGTCAAGTTGACAAGGGGTCAATTGTACTGGCTAGTTTTTGTGTCAACTTGACACAGCTGGGTTATCACAGTTGGGGAAATGCCTCCATGAGCTCTAGCTGTGAGGCATTTTCTCAATTAGTGATCAAGGGTCCCTTTGGGTGAGACCATCTCTGGGCTGGCAGTCATGGGTTCTATAAGAGAGCAGGCTGAGCAAGCCAGAAAAGAGCATCCCTCCATGGCCTCTGCATCAGCTCCTGCTTCCTGACCTGCTTGAGTTCCAGTCCTGACTTCCTTGGTGATGAACAGCAGTATGGAAGTGTAAGCCAAATAAACCTTTTCCTCCCCAACTTGCTGCTTGGTCATGATGTTTGTGCAGGAATAGAAACCCTGACTAAGACAATTACCATCAGATCATTTTTAATTAATGCTGTAAAATGTATGAATGAGGTAAAATTCTGCCACATAATGTCACTGTTTGTTTTCCTTTTTATAATTTTATTCATATTATACAAATTGGAAAAAAATTGATTGATATTTTGAGAAACATAGAAGACTAAACGGATTCACAAACAAAAGTTTAAGACAGTATTTTTACGTAGAAGTAAATATTCTTGATGTTTTTTTAAGTAGCTTATAAAATCTTGAAAGACCTTCATTTCATTTAACTCATTCAGGATTGCTAGCGATGTAAACCATTTCCAGTTATCTGAGTCAAAAAAAAAAAAAAAAAAACAACTAAAAACAAGTTTTAAAACAAAAAAATATTTGCAAAAGAAATATTAATTTGTAAAAAATTTAAAGGAAATTTAATTTTAAAGAAGTCCTTGAATTACATTTTTACCTTATCTATTTGAATAATAGTAACTAGCAGCATAACACATTTATAATCTGAAATCATTTCTGTAAAATGCAATTCTGTATTCTCGCAGCTAAAATAACCTCACCGAATGATGCCAAGAGGAAATAAATATAATGCTTTCCTATCTAATGAAACTTTCTAAAGGAATCGGCAACTGAAATAAAAATTTTCCTTAGAATGTAAGCCACACTGTGATTTCTCTCTTTAAAAGACAAACTGGTGCTTTGTAGCAAGCAGATCAACATGATGACCAAAGCAGATATATCAGAAGATTCTCAAGTCCATTCCTCAAGTCTTCCAGAATTGCTAACATTGTAGAACTACATCTTACAGTAGTGTAATATTTTCTGAGATGAGATTACTGTTTTGAGTTTGTCACAGATGCTGATCGCCTCCTGGCTTCCTGATAACCCATGGTCCACCCTGCTTCCTCCTCAAAGCTTCCATGTTATTCATCATCGCACTCGCTTTGACAGCTGAGTTAAATCTCATCATAGTCTCGCTAAACTGCAAGGACAAGGAAATCCATACTGCACAGTTTTGTCCTACTCTTTCTAAGAAATAAAATCAGCTTTTGGTGGCTCCATTTAAGGAATTCATTAGTAGAGTATCAGCCACAAACAACAACCTATGTTAACAATATCACAAAGGATTCTTGGCTTCATTTAGCCTCTGAAGTTACAACTCATTCTAGTTGCTTCTTTGATATTACAATAAAACACTTCTCAAAAGCAGACGTGAGAACAAAGAGCTTATTATAGATTACTGGTTATAGCCCATCGCTCAGGGAAATCCAGGCAAGAACTAAAAGCAAGAGTTGGAAGCACAAACCAGAAAACAATGCTTACCTGCTTCCTCCTTGTTAATTCTGTTATCTAAGGTAGGCCAGGTCCACCAGCATATGATGTAACAACCCCCAATGGACTCAGCCCTTTGACATTAATTAGCAACTAATCAAACACCATTCAGAGTTGGGGATAGGTTTATGTGATGTAAAGAATTATTAAAAAGAAAAAAAGAATTATTCAGCTGATGTTCCTCTTTCAAATATTGTCATGCTGAAAACTGAGTTTAGCTATCAACAATCATTTTTTATTTTTTGAAAACCATAAAATTACCATAGGTTTCTAATGGAAATTAAGAGTAGTCATTTTAATAATACCTCAAAATACTCTGCATAAGAGAATATGCTATTTTATTAAAATTAATTTTGAGGATTATTATGGTTACCTATAGCTTTTTCTTTTTTTATTATTAGATATTTTCTTCGTTTACATTTCACATGTTATCTCAAAAGTCCCCTAAACCCTCCCCCATCCCCCGCCCTGCTCCCCTACCCACCGAATGTGGATACTTCGCCCCTTCCTAGAATTAAAATTATTTTTAATAAAGCAATTGGACTTAGGAGTTTGATGGATATTTTGGTATAGAAGTACCAAGGTATTTATTTTGATCAGCAGAAACAAAAAAAAAAGTGTTTGTTTATTATTATTTAATATTTTTGGACCAGTTGTTTTTCACTTGCTCACCACAAATTTAATTGTTTTTTAGCTGTTCATCTATGCTTCATGTTCTTTAATTCTAGGTGTAGAAATGTCATCATAAATGCTTTTAGGTAATACATACAAGAAAAAAAATTAAATTGTGAAAATATAAGAAGAATCACCATCAATCTGTTGGGAAAATTGTTAGTGTTCCATTAAATAATATTTTCTATTTGCAGTTTGTAGCTTCAGAGAAGTAAACACATATATAAGAATAAGTAATCTAATAACCATAAGTTACCCAAGGAATCCAAACAGAACAACACAAAAACTATTGAAATTAGAATTCAAGAGAATCACATAAGGATGGAAGGAGAGAAGCAGGGAGACAGAGCAAATGTGATCACACAGTTCTTTCAAAACGAAGTTGTAGGAACTGCATTTTATCAACACTGATGAAAAAGTCAGATACTATTTTATGAAACAGTGCAATAAGTAAGAAAGTGAGCTTGTTTATAATATATATATATTAGATATTTTCTTTATTTACATTTCAAATGCTATCCCGAAAGTTCCCTATACCCTCCCCCCGCCCTGATCCCCCACCTTCCCACTCCCACTTCCTGGCCCTGGCATTCCCCTGTACTGGAGCATATAAAGTTTGTAAGACCAAGGGGCCTCTCTTCCCAGTGATGGCCAACTAGGTCATCTTCTGCTACATACGCATCTAGAGACATGAGCTCTGGGGGTACTGTTTAGTTCATATTGTTGTTCCACCTAAAGGGTTGTAGACCCCTTCAGCTCCTTGGGTAATTTCTCTAGCTGTGACATTTTAGTATTGGAGCTAGAGAAATTACCCAAGGAGTTGAGGGGGGGAGTTGTTTGTATTATAAACCAGTACTAAATAATATTTATTTTTGATCACCAGAAACAAAAAGTGTTTAATTGTTTATAACTTTTTTATTATTTTGGACCAGTGTAAGTCACTAACCACAAATTTAATTTTTCTTTTAACTGTTCATTATGCTTAATGTTTTTATTTAATGTCCTATTAAATAAGAAAAAAAAAGAAAAATATATAATGATTTTAATTAATGAAAGCAGGCAATTTTTAGTTCTGAGAACTAAATTTCATGAAGATTGTCATATGTTTAAAATGAAATATATGAGATGGTGGATATGATTCAATTATTCTATCTTTTCTTTTTTTCTTTAGAGCTAATATTTATATATTTATTCTGATCAGGTTAATTTACAGACTTCAAAGGAAACATCAAAAATAACTAAGAAAAATTAAACAGTGTTGTTTTGAGATATGTGTTTTCTGGGTTTTGCCATTGAAGAAATTTCTCATTTCCCAAATGCTAGTTATTGAGTAGAAGTGGATTTTATATTCCAGTAAGGGAAAAGAATATCATGCTAGACATCATGATTTTATATGTAAAATGTAGTACTATTTTTAATGAACATTGAATTTTTTTAGCAGTCCTACATCTCTATTAAAACTGATACTATACTGTAATACTTTTAATAGCATCAATTGACTAAAAATGCTGATTCAGTGATTCTTATGAGCAAATATTGCAAGGAAATTAAAGTTGAAGGGAATTGAGATGTTAATTTTAAAAGAATCATTTTTATCATTTAATTGGTACATAATCTGCATCTGAAATGTTCCCAAAGCACTAAATGTAAAAGCTTTGGTCATTAAGGGAGCTCTTGTCGCTCAAGGAACCTATAAGAGATGAGTATTACTAAAACATTTTAGGTCATGAAGAGTATGACATTGAAAACAGGTCGTAATTCTCTAATCCCAATTTTACTTACTTTTGTTTCCTAAGCATGGGTACTATTTGCCAAGTTTACTCATTACAACCTCAAAGCAAAATTAACAATCAGATGAAGACAGAGACCACAAATTTGGAGATAGGCTTTTTCATTTGTTCTTTATAAGATGCCTGAAATGTTTTTTTACAGGGATGGAAACTTGCTTAATGGATACCAATGTGTTGTTGAGAAATGGAAGACTTTTGTAAATTAACTAAAGTTTAGAAAGCAATTATCATTAATTAAAGTTTAGTAAGAAATTAGCAGTTAACAGTACATTATTAAGTTTATCATTTTGGTTACCCTAATGTGTCATTGTCTGGGTGGATGGGTTCGTACAGGGTTTTAAGGGAATGAAGAAAGCACAAACACATATAGACATATAGACATATACTCATGATGACTGTGGGATCAAGTTTGGTTCAATAACCAATGTATTTATCATGGAAGTGTGAACCTCACAATGTTTACTCATCATAAAACTCAACTCAATTCAAATAAACTGAAATAAAATCCTGGCAATATTTTATTCTTTTAGATTAAAGAAAAGCATAAGTGCTCTAGAATAAGTTTTATTATCTAAATATCTGGAAGGATTTAGAAGTTATTGACTGAGATTAGGAAAATCCTGATAGAATCAGACTATAGTAATGATTTGGTTTAAGAATTATTTTACAGAACATACAAGAAGGAAAATATACTCTTTTAGAGTAGGAGATAAATGCAATAATAAAATTGGTTCCATCTGTGTATATATCTACAAATCAATGAGTGAGCATTCAATTTTCACACAAATTTGACTAAAACAATGACAATTCTAATGCCAGTACCTTTTTTGTTGTTGTTCATTTATTTATTCACTTTACATCCTGATCACTTTACATCCTGATCACTTTACATCCTGATCAAAGCACCACCACCTGCCTTCTCCTTGGAGAAGAGGAAGCTCCTCTTAGGTATTACCTGCCATGGGACATAAGTTGCAGCTGAACTAGGCATATCCTCTCCCACTGAGGCCAGACAAGGAAGTACAGCTAGGGTAAGGAGATCCAATGGCAAGCAATAGTCAGAGCCAGCCTCCATCCTAATTATTAGGGGGAAAACACATGAGGACCAAGATGCACATCTGCTATAAATGTGTAGGGTGCTTAAGCCCAGCCACTGAATGGTATTTGGGTGGTAATTCAGTCTTTGTGAGCTCCCATAAGCCCAGGTTAGGTGACTGTTGGTCTCCTTGTGATATCCTCCACCCCTCTGACTTCACCATTAATTTTTAACATCAAAACTATAAATTCATATCTTCTTTTAAAATATAGCATGATACCTGATTTGTAAAACACATTAAAATGTAGAGTGAAATATTCTAAAATATCATAATGAATATATGTTTGTTCTAAACAAACAAACAAACAAACAAACAAACAAAAATTAATCCAAGCTGAAGTTATATTTAAGTTTTTAATTGAAAATGGATTCTTCATTGCTTCTGGCTACAGTTTCCCTTCTCTCTCCTCATCTGAGTTCACCTCCTCTCTACCTCAATTCACTCTCCTCTTACTCCATCTTTTCCTCTTCATAAAGAACAGGTTTCCAAGAGACAACAGCCAAACAGAATTAAACTTGATATAGTAAGAAAATGCATAAGCTCTTATATCAGGCTGAAAAAGGCAACCTAATAGGAATAAAAGCATCTCAAGAATAGGAGAAGAATCAGATAGACCTATTCACACTGATTAGTGTCCCACAAAATCTATTAACGAGCTCACAGCCATAACATATACAGTGTATAACCAAAGCAGACCTATGCAGGCCTTGTGCTTGCCTTTTAGTCTCTGTGAACCCAAGTGAGCCCAGTTTAGCTGATTTGGTAAGTAATGTTCTCCTGGTGTTCTCCATTCCCTCAGACTTCTCATAAAATAGTTTCAAGATTTGTTAAAAGAATTATATTTATTTACTTATTTTTAAAATTTTATGTGAGTACATTCTTGCTGTTTTCAGACCTACTAGATGAGGCATCAGATCCCATTAACAGATGATTGTGAGCCACCATTTCTTTGCTGGGTAGTGGACTCAGGAACTCTAGAAGAAAAGTCAGTGCTCTTAACAGCTCAGCCATCTCTCCACCCCTCTGAAAGACCCAACAAGCAGCTGAAAGTATCAGATGCAGATATTAGCACCCAACTCATGGACAGAAGCTACTGAACCCTGTGGGTGAATTAGGGAACAGCTGGAAGAAGTTGACGAGGAGGTTGACTCTGTAGAAGGACCAGCAGGCTCAACTAACCTGGACCCCTGATATCTCTAAGACACTGGACCACCAACCAAGCAGAATACACCAGCTGAAATGAGGCCCCCAACACATATACAGTAGAGGTCTGGGGTGGAGCTGAGCTCAGTCAGAGAAGATGCACCTCACCCTCAACAGACTGGAGGCTCCAGGGAGTTTAGAGGTCAGGTGGGGTGGGGGTCATGGGGTGGGGTCATCCTTGTGGAGACAGGGCATGGAGTAGGTATGGGGTGTGGAACAGTCAGAGGGTAGACTGGGAGGGGAATAAAATCTGGAATTTAAAAATAAATAAATAAATAAATAAATAAATAAATAAATAAATAAAATTTAAGAAGAAATGTAAATTGCATTTTCTTTCATTATTATTAAATCTATAAAGTGTAATATCAGATAGAAGTAAAGTTCTCACCTCCTAATACTACAGCAGGTTAGTAACTAGTTACTCATCATTATTCTTGAGACTCATTATTATTCTTGAGATGAGCAAATGACCTAACCCTTTTCAAATAAAATTCAGTGTATTCACCCGGAAATGAAAGGAAATGCATTGTCTACAACTGACTTGAGTAAGCACTGAAAATTATGAAGCCAAAGACTACCCATTAAATCTTCCAAAAATCCTCTACTGAATTTGAGAATAATGTCAAAATTATATCACATGAGGAAAGAGAAAGAGGACAGATCACTAGCAGAAAGGAGAGTGTGACTCATTTAAGGTGAATTAAAATTTATTCTCTATTAAACTTCTATTTAAAACTAAAGTATCTAATCCCTGAAATTAATGAAGTAATAAAGAAGATCTTAAAATGTTTGACTTGTGTTCACTTCATGCAACATACCATGCCATTTCAAGCAATTGATAAATATTTTGTGATACAGACTCTTCCTAGACAAACAACTGACTTACTAGAAATGACCTTAGACATAGTCCTTGAAGAGAAAGCTAAATGCTGATGTATTACAGTAATGGATTTTAAATTGGATTATTCCACGACTCTTTCCCTTCTAATTTAATTTGAGCTTTTGTCCATAGCCATTTGAGCCACTAATAGCAAATTAATACTGTGAGGTAGCTCGTTTACAGTTTTGATGATTATGAAATGCTCTGAGAAATAGAGTAAAAGGACATGTTATTGTACCCATCATGTACTGTGTGCACACAAATAGTTTCTGTGCTTATTAATACCTGTAGTACTGAATAGCACTTGTTCTACAAAGCTACAGCAAAGCAAGGAGGATGTTATAAAATCTAGCTGAATAATACTAGCACAGCAGTAATCTGTCATTGTTCCAAAGACAGTAGTCAATGAACTTGAGTAGTAGTAGTAGTTGTGCTTGAGGCTTTAAGCTACAAGTCTCAGAAGCAAAATATAGAATTTTAACTTAAATTTTATAATGCCTATAGCCTATATATCTGTGGAATTTATCTCTAAATAAGCTTTTGCAAGAAATTGTATACTCAAAATTGGAAGAGAAATTTTTGTGAAATCTACTTAAGGTAGCACATGACATATACCTATAGGTAGCAGAGAAAAAAAAAGTGTTCACTTGATAGTCAAAGAACCTGCCTGCTTCTCAGAAAATAATAAAGATGGCTTTGTGAATTTTATCCTAGCCTTTAGGTCTTTGGCCCTGTGATTTTCTTCACCAGAATGCTGTAATACATGAAGGTACTTTCAGGCTCAAAATTGTGTGAATTGATAGTGTAACAAGAGCCATTTTCTTGAGTTCAGGTTGTAGCCTGGAGAGTTGCTGATTTTCTAGATGTTAGAAGATTGTTTTTTTCCACACTGGTTTCAAGGATTTGCAGGTTTCAGAGAAAGTGAGATCCTCGATCAATTCACAGAAACCACAGGGCTGTCCATTTATAGCAGTAATAGCCTTGGACACTGATGGAAAATTCCACTCTCAGCAAGAAAGGATTTTCTCATCTCATTTGGATAAGATTGCCTGATCATTTTCATGGTGCTGTTCCATGTAGTGCTTTTTCACTGATGTAGGTGTTTGGTGTGTAAGGCAGTTATTTACACTGTGTTTCAAGAAGACAGAGAAAAGAGAAAAAAGATAGAAACCTCTGTGACATTTCAGGGAAAGATATTGACACTAATATTCTTAATCTCAACCAAAACAATCATACTTTTAAAATGTAAATAACATTGTATGAACTCATCCAGATCTATACTAAAACATAATAAGAGTATAAGCATGTTTAGCATACAAATAATGCAAATCATAGACCCTGGTTAGACTTTTATAACACAATGACCACTTTGTGTCTTTATTCTCACAGGAACTTCAACTTTAAACTGTTAATATTTGCTTTACCATTTAAAACATCATAGTTTCCCACTGTAATTGCTTTCAAAAAAATATGTCGTTAGTCAAACATCATCATTCATGTTTAGTGACACACATATTACAGATCATAATCTCTCTCTTTATGAAGATGATACTATAAATCCAAGAAAAGCCAGGTTGATTCATTCTGGATTGTTTAGTATGTAATGTCCATGTGTCTAATTGCAAAATGGATTAAAATTTTATTCTTTACATTCAGTGACACAAAACTGCAGTCATAGGTGTTTTCTTGATAGAATATATTAAGCTTTACAGTATTGTGACAGCTGTAAAATTTCCAATATCTTGTTTTGTTTTGTTTTGTTTTTCTTTAAGAAAAAGAGATGTTTTGCCAGGTGTGGTGGGACACGCCTTTAATCCCAACACTCAGGAAGCACAGGCAGGTGGATTTCTGAGTTCGAGGCCAGCCTGGTCTACAAAGTGAGTTCCAGGACAGCCAGGGCTATACAGAGAAACCCTGTCTCAAACAAACAAACAAACAAATAAACAAAAATTAATAAAATAAAATAAAAAATAAAAGAAAAAGAGATGTTTCTTTAACTAGTGCATTATTATCTATAAAAATGAGATGAAGATGAAATCTAATGAGGTTTTTACTAGCACACAACACACAATAGGTTTTATTATATATATATATATATATATATATATATATATATATATATATATATATGATATCCAGAATCTATGAATACTTTTGCTATAAAATTCTATAAAATAAAATACAATATTTAGTAAAATCAAGGATAGAATCAGTCTGTTAAGTTCTACAAATTTTGGCCATAAGTATTAAGATAATTAAGAAGATCTGTATTATGTTTGGCTACAATCTATATTACATAGATGTTTCCTACAGAAAATTTGGAATGGTAACTTAAGACAGTATGTTTTTGAAAGCTGCAATAACAATCATTTGATATTTAGTGTGAAAAATATCTTATGGAATAATTTTAAAGAAGTGATTATGAAAACTCTAGCAATTCAATCTAAAGCATTCTCGTATGAGAACCTTACTTATCAGTTATGAAGATAAATTGTAATTCCTTTTTCATGTAATCAGACAACTAAATCATATTGAACTTTTGATCTGTAAACAGTTTTTTAATCATTTGTGTGATTGCTGCACTTTCTCGGGTTCATTGTGGCACCCGAGCTATGATTACAAGAATAGGAGGCACATTTAGTGCTTGTCTCTTTCCGAGGGGAAAAAATGCCTACCTGCATAAAGGTTCAAGAAGGTCTAGGAAATTATACTTAAATCATCACAAATAATTATAGAGAATCAGGATTCAGTGTAGGAATCATAGTCGTTTTATATTTTTTACTTTGAATTTCCAGTATATTACTTAGATTCAATCATTGAAGTAATAGAAAATACAGTGGGGAAAAGCCCCTTCTTTATTCTTCACTCTCTTTATATAATGTTGATATATATGGTTATATATATATATATATATACATATATATATATATATATATTTGTTTTTTAGTGCTAATTGTGTATATGTTATCCAATTTCTTTAATAATGATAACTGACAATCATGTTTTTTTCTATTGAAAAATTCAATTCCCTTTGAATTTACATTTCATTAAGTATGTTTAGTGCTGGCTCATACATGTGTGAGCCACTGAAAGCTGTATTTAAATTAATTTACTTTTCATTTTATTTCAGGTAATATATTTTGATTATATTTATTTTTCTCCCAACTTCTAAATCTTCCCACCTTACTACATAACATATTTCATAATTTGCCTCTTACTATCTCATCTTAATAAACAAAATCAAAATATGGGATTTCACAGACTAATTCTTTCCTTGCCTTTACTAGATATTTTATTTTTCCCAACATCATAGCAAAATGCTCTCAGAAATTTTGTTCAGGAAAGTATGTCCCTTTCTAAATATGCATATATATTAGACACTAATGTTGGTGAAAGTTTTATCTTACTATATTTATCTATATTTCATTTTGTAAACTACAATATTCCCATCAAAGACACAAACACATACCCGTGTGCATGGGTCTACAAAAGAATCGCTGTCTTCACTTTCTCTGGGGTAACTATGCCTTAATATAGGATCTGCCATTGAGTATGGTTGGTAAACGCACTGACACTCTACTGCAGAAAATGGATTTTCTCTTTCCCAGCATGAATCAATTGCAAATATCTTCCTTTTTAGATACGAGACTTTTGTATTCACTTACCCTTTTGCTTGCTGGGATTTTTGTCTTCTTTTACCTTGTGCAAGCTTGGTGCATGCTGTTATGTTTGTGGGAGGCTATGGAATATTTTTGGCCATTGACTCAGGAAGATGCAACCTATTCCTCGCACTGGAGGCTTTCTTTGGTGGTACAAGGTGTCTATTTGGTGTCTTATAGCTCTTACTATATTATGAGTCTTTTAAAATTCTTTTGCAAGCATATATTTGAAAAAGATATAGTAGATTTTCATACAGCTTTTCAAAAGGCTTTTCATGTTGATTTTCCTCCCTCTTAAAATTTTCCCTTTCATTATTCACTCCAATTAAATTTTCTATTCTAGTCAATTATTTATACCCTAAAAACACTAACTATATTTGAATTCTTTCTTTCCTACATGTATCTCCTGATATCAACCACCTGTCTCATTTCTCTAGCTAAGACTTTAAATGTATAGCTGTATCTTCAGGTATCTATTTCTGATTTTCTGAGGAACCTCCAGATTGATTTTAAGAGTGGTAAAATATGCCCCACCATGCGACAGGCGCAAGTGGATAGTCAGAAGCTAGAAACAACCCAGATGTTCCATGGCAGAAGAATTGATAGAGAAAATGTGGTTTATTTATACAATGGAATACTACTCAGCTATTAAGAATGAGGACATCATGAGTTTTCCAAGGAAAGGGATGGAACTAGAAAATATCATCATAAGTGAAGTAACTCAGACCCAAAGGACATGCATGCTATGTACTCACTAATAAGTATACACTCGCCAAAGAAGTACAGAATACACAAGATAAAATTCTCAGAACTCAAAAAGGTTAATAAGCAGAAGACCCCAAGTGAGGATGTTGCAATCCTTCTTGGGAGGGAGAAGCATTCACAGGAGTTGGGGAAATGGGAGAAGATCTTGGGTGGGAAATGGGAAAAGAAAGGGAAGAGGGGAACATGGTTATGTATTGGAGAACCAGCAGAAAGAACAGAAACCCGCGACCTAGGGAAGTAGAAGGTGAGGGGTGGGACCCTCTAGAATGTACCAGAGACCTGGGAGGTAAGAGACTCTCACGACTCAAAGGGAGGGACCATATATGAAATAATGGACAGTAGAGAGAGAGAACTTGTAGAGTCCAACTCCTTATCATTATCTGAATTTCATTTGTATCTATTGGAATATCATCACTTCCACTGTGAATTTTATTAATTTGGAATTTCTATATTATCTTTTGGTTATTTTGGCTAAACATTTGTCAATTTTATTGACTTCTTAAAGAACTGATAAAGTACCTCTTTGATTATTTGAATTTTTTGGTTAATTGAGAGTGCTACACTTGGGGACCCACCACATAAACAACCACCAAACCCAGACACTAGGCAGATGCCAGCAAGAGCTTGCTGACAGGAGCCAGATATAGCTGTCTCCTGAGAGGCTCTGCCAGTGCCTGACTAATACAGACGTGGATGCTCTCAGTCATCCATTGGACAGAGCACAATGTCCTCAATGAAGGAGCCAGAGAAATACCCAGGGAGCTGAAGGGGTCTGAAGCCCCATAGGAGGATCATCAATATGAACTAACCAGTACCTCCAGAGCTCCTTGGAACTATACCACTAACCAAAGAAAACACCTGGTGAGACTTGTGGCTCTAGCTATATATATATCAGAGGATGGTCTAGTCTGTCATCAATGGGAGGAGAGACCTTTGGTCCTGTGAATACTCTATGCCCCAGTATATGGGAAGCCTGGACCAGGAATGGGAGTGGGTGGGTTGGGGAGCAGAGGGAGGGGTGAGGAGATAGGGAATTTACAGTGGGGAAACAATGAAAGGGGATAACATTTGAAATGTAAATAAAGAAAACTATCTAATAAAAAAAGAAATTTTGTTTATTGTTTCGACTTCCAGTGATTTGGGCCCTGTTTTTGTTGTTGTTGTTGTTTGTTTGTTTGGTTGGTTGGTTGGTTGGTTTTTGGTTTTTTCAAGACAGGGTTTCTCTGTATAGCTCTGGCTGTCCTGGAACTCACTTTGTAGACCAGGCTGGCCTCCAACTCAGAAATCTGCCTGCTTCTGCCTCACAAGTGCTAGGATCAAAGGTGTGCGCCACGACCGACCACCTGGCTCATGAGCCCTGGTTTTTATTATGTTTTTTCCTGCTATTACTTTAGTATATTTTTTTTTAGCGATATTAAATGTGTTGTTACGCTGTTAATATAACTCTCTCTAGTTCTTTCTTCTTAAGAAAGAAAAATTTTTGATAACAATCCACATAAATGCTGAAGCAAATAGACTAAGTTTTAAATTTCTAAATTATACTTCCTATAAACCTAAGTAAAGAGAATGAAGGAATATTATTTAATGGTCTACAAAATTTTACAAAAAAAGACTTTCAATATATTAAGAAACAATTTGTATTTCAGTTTTATTAGTCTAGGGTTTTTTTGTTTGTTTTTGTTTGTTTGTTTTTTAAAATGTGGGTACTTAGTGCTGTGAACTTTGAATTGTCTTCATTGGGAACCATAGGTTTGCTTGTGTTATATTTTCATGGCCAATCAATTCCAAGAAGTTAATTTTCTCTTTTTTCTGTCGTGGACAAACTTTCATTCATCAGCCAGTTATTCAGCTTAAGTACGTTTATGTACTTTCTGCAGTCTCAACTTTTGATGATAGGTAGTTTTAATCTAAAATTAATTCATGGATTATCTTCTGTGATACTTCTGCTTGGTCCCTATAGCTCAGGATTCTGGTGTCAGCATGGCAGTATTCACAGGTATTGTGTTTCTTCTCCAAGTATAGGGACTTCTGATGGCCATGTTATTTATTGTATACTGACTGAGTTTAGTTAGTGGGTATCTCCTGAGAACATTGGGTGCCCAGAAGTGGTTACAGCATGGATATAGGTGTAAGTGAGACCCTATCCTTGTGCTTCTCCACAACACTCTTTCTTCATCGATTTCCTTTCATTTGAGTGGGCACAGATGACATTTCCAGACATGATGTATTGTCCATGTTTACCATATGATGCCACATGCATTTTTTGCAAAAAGTGTTTTATGTGTATTTACTCACCGTGTAGAGATTAGACTTTTGTTCTAATTTCCAATGTATAATTTTGATGAATAAAAAACAAATGGATTTAGGCTTAAACAAGAAATGTGAGGATAAGAATTTTGAGAATATTATAATTAGTCCTCTGAAATCTTTTTTCTGTACTCATGACAATATAAAAAAAAATAGCAGTTCAGATCTTGTTAAGTGCATCTTCACTGACTGAGTCCAGACCCAGCAGTCCTCTTCTATATATGTGTTGGGGACCTAATATCATATGGTGAATGCTGCCTGGTTGGTGGCTCAGTGTCTGAGAGATCTCAGGAGTCCAGGTTTGTGGAGACTGCTGGTCCTCCTACAGGGTTGCCCTCCTCCTCATCTTCCTCCACCCTTTCTCTAATTTAACATCAGGGATCAGCCACTTCTGTCCATTGGTTGGATATAAATATCTGTATCTGACTCAACTGCTTGTTGGATCATTCATAGGGCAGTCATGATAGATCCCTTTTGGTGAGCACATCATAGCCTCAGTAACCTTGGGACCTCCCCTTGAGCTAGATCCCAATTTGGGCCAGTTGCTGGACCTTCTTTTCCTCAGGCTTCTCTCCATCTTTGTCCATGCTGTTATTTCAGATAGGAACAAATATGGGTCAGAGGTTTTGTCTGTGGAATGGCAGCCCCATCCCTCACTTGATGCCCTGTCTTTCTACTGGGACATCAATCTTTAATATCTCCTTCTCTTTAATAGATAGGTCATCTATATGAAAATAAACAGATAAATGTTGAAGTTAAAAATCAGAGGCTGGAAAGAACCCAGATGTTCCTCAATAGAGGAATGGATACAGAACATGTGGTACATTTACACAATGGAGGACTACTCAGCTACTAAAAATGAATTTATGAAATTCTTAGGCAAATGGATGGATCATTCTAAGTGAGGTAACTCAATCACAAAAGGCTCACATGATATGCACTCACTGATAAGTAAATATTAGCCCAGATACTTAGAATACCCAAGATGCAATTTGCAAAACACATAAAACTCAAGAAGAAGGAAGACCAAAGTGTGAATACTTTATCTCTCAGAATGGGGAACAAAATACCCATGGAAGGAGTTACAGAAACAAAGTTTGGACCTGAGAGGAAATGATGGACCATCCAGAGACTGCCCCACCCAGGGATCCATCCCATAATCAGCCACCAAACACAGACACTATAGCATTTGCCAGCAAGATTTTGCTGAAAGGACCCTGATATAGCTCTCTCTTTTGAGGCTATGCCAGTGCCTGGCAAATATAGAAGTGTGTGCTCACAGTCTTCTATTGGATGTAACACAGGGCCCCCTGTAGAGGAGCTAAAGAAAATACCCATAGAGCTGAAAGGGTCTGCAATAGGTGGAACAACAATATGAACTAACCAGTACCCCCAAAAGCTCTTGTCTTTAGCTGCATATATAGCAGAAGGTGGCCTAGTCAGCCATCATTGGGAAGAAAGGCCCCTTGGTTTTGCAAACTTTATATGCCCCAGTACATGGGAACACCAGGGCCAAGAAGTGGGAGTGGGTATGTAGGGGAGCAGGGCAGGGGGAGGGTATAGGGGACTTATGGGATATCATTCGGAATATAAATGAAAAAAAATCTAATAAAATATTACAGAAAAAAAAAAAAAAAAGAACTGTGGCTGTGGTTGGCATGTCCACACTTCCTCTATGCACCAGCAGGAAGGGCCTGGCTGAGCCCCAAACTGGGTGGAATCCTGTTTGGTTCTGAGTGAGTGCTTAGAGTACAGAGGGGCTAAAGGAAAGAAAGCTTCTCAAGGAGATGTAAGCACAGAAAAAAAAAAAAAAAAGCATCTTAAATTAAATGGACCCAAAAATATCTACAGTGCATTCAAATAAAACACTAGGGAGTACACATTCTTGTCGTAGGCCATGAAATTTTCTTCAAAATTGAACAGAGTTTAGGAGTCAATTCAAGTAGCAACAGATAGAAGAGAACTGAAATAATGTGTTGGTTCCTATCTGAACAACTGGCAGGGAACATAACTGGCAATTTCCAATGTCAAGGACTGAGAAAGTTGCCCTAATGCTTCATTTGTTTTCTTTTCCATTTCCTTTTGCACAAATGATCCCTAATTTTAATTTATTTCCACATATTTAGTGGGCTTTTTACTGTGTACATTGTTGCAATGTTTATTTTTGTCATTTTCTCTTTCAGCTGTTTATCTAGTTTTTCATCAGTTTTTTTCTATCCATGCCACCATTTATCTAAATTTGTTTACCCATTTATTTACACTTATAAATTTTTCCTTAGGTTTTTGTTTGTTGGCTTTATGATTGTGAAATTATGTTTTTTGTTTGTTTGTTTGTTTTGTTTTTTGTCTTGGCTTCATTCTTCTCTCGCCTGCCCATCCTATTTCATTCCCAGCCTCTCCTTCAGGTGTACCAAGCTCTCCATGGCTTCTGGACAGCCACACTAGTTCTTAATCTGTCTAGTTTTGTATTTTAAGTTTTGGGAAAGCCTTATCTTTTTGTTTGTTTCAAAACACATTTCCTTATTTACCAATATATTTATTAATTTGTTTCTGTATTGTGTACGTGTGTTTGCAGTGCATATCTATGTGGACCTGTACATATAATAACAAGCACAAAAATGTGACTGAGCAGTGTTTTAAAATTGGCTCTCTCTTTGCTGTATGTTGAAAGAGTCCACGCTACAAGAACAGACAGGAACACCAGAATCCTTCTGCAGCAAACTTTTATTACATCATGAGGAGGAAGACAGCGAGCCCAAGATGGATCCCACTTATATACACCTCAGTGAGACATGTGTTGTCAGGATTGGCTGACTGCCCATTACCTCAAGTTACGCCCTGGAATGGGTGGTGACTTATGTGGCTTTGTAACAAGCGCATGTGCACTGAACTTGTTTGCTTGTCCCAGGCTGGGGGTGGTGACAGGATGTCGGCGCCATCTTGGAATGGCGGCAGAACCAGCTCGGGCGTGGCTCTCTACAGTATGTGGGTTCTATAAATGCAAAATATAACTCTCATCTGAAATGGTAATTTATTCGGGAAACAAATATGAGTGACTGTGGTGTACAAATACAGTTTTTGGTGACCTGAAATCCCTTAATTATATTCAGTAATAATTTTATTGTAGTCCTCCAGAGAACCTTGACAAATAGGTTCTACAGGTCTCTGGTCTGGCCAAAGTTGGTCAAAGTGTTACAGCTCTCAGCAAGGAAGCCTTCACAGGGTAGGTAGCCAGGCATCCCAGGTGTCATCAGTGCCTGCATTAAGACCTGAAGCAGTAGCCATGGTGGCAGCAGCAGGGGCTACAGGGATATCAGGGGCCTCGGTCCTGTCTGTCAGGAGAGAAAACTTCCTCAAAGTCTTACAGCTCAGTAAAACAGCCACCCTTGGACAATTCTCTGTGAAATAACTTGTGCACTTTATTCCATGTGGATAGACGGGACCTCATAAACATGGAGGAGTAGAGTGGGATCCAGGAGTTTATGCTTCCTGTTGGCCCAGGTTGAGATGCTAGTGATAATTTATTTGCATGGAAAGGACTTCAGGTATTTTCCTGGCATGTCTGATTGTCAAGGGCCTCTCAATGGGATGTCTTAGTTATGTGTTCTAGAGCAGGGAGTTGGCCCCACTCCTATAATTCTCATGGAGTTTGTTCTAACTCAACCTTACCAGTTCTTCTGTCTGGTAGCACAGACCACTTGGCCCACATTTCATAATATTTTAAAGCAAAAATATGAATTTAAAATGTTGCAATAATTTGGTAGAAACATTATTTAGTCCAGTTAGGGCCAAGCCGGAAAATCTCAACTTTAGACCTCTGATGGTATCTGATATCTTCTTAGACTTTTGGTGCGGGTGATGGTAGTGGTATGTGTACTCTGCCCATAACATTTTTAATCATCAGTACTCTTTTTCTATTTCTATTTTTTAAACTTATTTCTTTGCTCTCCATGTTTTCTTCTTTCCTTGTTACTTTCCTTAAGAAATATATTTACCCATGTAAACTCTAAATGATATTTAATTTCATGGCTTCTTCTACATAGTAGTTTCTCCATTTTCCTCTATGTTGTCATTAGTAATGCATTAATGAACTGTAATCAACTTTAAGTTCATTTCACATCTTTGAAGTTACAACTGTTTGAGTGGAAATAGGAATTGAGCCTTTAATATAAGTTATTTAATTTATAAATCCCACTGAAAAAGTTCATAATGCATAGGCAAAGTAATTAAAGTAGAAATTGCAGCAAATATAATGAATATGTTTGTGCAAGGCAACATGGCTTCCAAAAAGTTCTCAAGTAAACTTCTGAAGTCAAGGATACACTTGAGCCCCATATACTTAGCAGTTCTGGCTCTAATCACCTGGTTATATCATGGTGCAGCATTTTACACAGATGGCAAACCCTGTCCATTTTTAATCTCCATACCCTTGACATATCATCAGAGGTCTTAAACACTTTGAAGATAATAGACGAACCACCTCAGGACCACATGGAACAACATACCTTTCACATGCCTCTTGACCAGGCACTTCCTACTCAGCTTCCCATAGTTTGTTACCCCCAAACTTGGTTGACTAAAAATTATTCAAGGAGAAGTCTAGAAAGGAGTATATTGACCTAAGCCTGCCAGTGCTGTCAAGCCAAGGACTCCCCACTCAGGACCAGTTGGAGCTCACCACTTTTCCCCTTCAGTGCCAAGCTAGATCCAGCTCATGGGCTCCCATGACATGATGTTCTCAGCATTTCTGTGGCATCCAGCTGTGCCTGGGTGCTAGGCTTCTACACCCCCAGAACACTGTCCTGCTGCTTCCCTATGGACAGACCTCACCCAGTTACTGTGTGGGTTAAATATAGTCAACTTCCGAAGTCCTGCCTCCCTGAGTGGCCTAGCCCAGTGGTGGAGCAGACCCGGGACCCTATAACCCTACACCTACCTTAAGCACTCATCTTTGAATCATTTTTGTCTCATCATGAACAATTTTTGATTTCTTCTGCCTGAAAAAAAACACAAAGGCAACATACAAGAATCACAAAGCCAACATCATACTGAATAGAGAAAAACCACAAAGTATTTTCCTTAAAATCAAGAAGAAGGAACTGAAGTCTACTTTCTGCTCCTGATCTCAATATTTCTATAAATATTAGCTAGAACAAGAGGATATGAAGGTAATAAATATAAGAAAGGAATAAGTGAAGCAGTCTTTATTTGTGCGTGGCAAGATCCTCTATTTTTTGTTTGTTTGTTTGTTTGTTTGTTTCTTCGAGACAAGGTTTCTCTGTGTAGCCCTGGCTGTCCTGGAACTCACTCTGTAAACCAGGCTAGGCTCGAACTCAGAAATCCACCTGCCTCTGCCTCCTGAGTGCTGGGATTAAAGGCATGCGCCACCACACCCAACTTCTATTTTTTTTTTTTTTAAATTAGATATTTTCTTTATTTACTTTTCAAATGTTATCCCCTTTCCTAGTTTACCCTCAGAAAATCCCCTATCTCCTCCCCAACTCCCCCTGCTCCCCAATCAACCCACTCCCATTTTCTGACCCTGGTATTCCTCTACACTGGGGCATAGAACCTTCAGGACATCAAGGTTCTATCCTCCCACTGATGACCGACTAGGCCATCCTCTGCTACATATGCAGCTAGAGCCATGGGTCCCACCATGTGTTTTCTTTGATTGGTGGTTTAGTTCCAGGGAGCTCTGTGGGTACCGGTTAGTTCATATTGTTGTTCCTCCTATGGGACTGAAAACCCCTTCACCTCCTTGGGTATTTTCCATAGCGCCTTCATCGGGTACCCTGTGCTCTGTGCAATGGATGGCTGTGAGCATCCACTTCTGTACTTGCCAGGCACTGGCAGAGCCTCTCAGGAGACAGCTTTATCAGGCTCCTGTTAGCTAGCCCTTGTTGGCATCCACAATAGTGTCTAGGTTGGGTAGCTGTTTATGGGATGGATCCCCAGGTGGGGCAATCTATTGAAAATAGCAGAAAGACTGCATCAGAAAACCACAACTGAAAAATACCTTCAGCAAAATATTAGGATACAAAATTAACAAAAGCTAGTTAGTAACTGCCTTTATATATAACAGCAACAATCATAATTAGAAAGATATTAAAGAAATAATGTGTTTTACTGTACCTCAATATTTTTGTAATGAATCTGAAAATGGATGTGAAAGATTTTGATATTTAATTTGATATTTAAGATATTGAAAAAATATATTAAAGCAAATACTATAGGACAGAAAAGCTTCTGAATAATTATAAATGTAAATACTATGAAAATAGTCATCCTACGAAAATAGATTCAACAAAACCCCATAAAAACTCCCATGATAAACTTGAATTACACACAAGACTCACCACAAAAATTCCTGAACAATAATAGCACTGATAATCACCACGTGTGATTTAATATTCTAATAAAAGCTATAGAAGCAAAACAGCCTTATATGGCCATAAAGATATCCTTATTTATGTACTGAATATAATTGAAACCCGCATACAGGTCTGTGCTTCTACAGCCACCTGACATTTGATAAAGGGAACAAAACTAAATATTATATTAGAAATAAGAAATCATATTCAACAATTATGGTAGTCACATGTAGGATGAAGCAAAATAAAATATAAAATGACTGGCTCATATGTAAAATATAAAATGACTGGCTCCATAAAGAAAAATCCCTATAGCATACTTATGAAGATTAGCAATTGAAGAATGAGACACTGTAAACTAAAAGGCTTCTGTAAAGCCATGTACACACACCATTAGTCATGTGCAAAAAGAGCCTGTAAATCATGTGTTATTTCTTGCTGTGTATCTGATAGAGGGTTTTTATCTAGAATATACAAAGAATTCAGAAAATTAACATTAATTGCACACCTAAAATAAAACAGGGGAATGGAAGTAAATTTATTCCTTCAACAAAAAAGTACAGATGGCCAAAACTATTCTATAAAATATGGTAAACATGTTACCAATAATGTAATAGCAAGTTCAAACTACTCTGAGATACCAGAATTAGAGAACTCTTCATACCAGAATTAGAATGTACAGTGAGTAATAATTAATACCAATAATAGTAGTGATGATAACAAAAAACTTACTTGATGTTAAGTCTTTATGCTGAATGTACTTATTTATATTATTGACCATGGAGAAGTCTTAGACAGGCACCCTCACAGAAACTTCAACCCTACTTAGTAGAGTTCATGGTATTAGAATGTACACTGACACTACAAGATAATTACTAGTATCACCCAGATACAAACCTTGTGACCTGCCTGAAAGATACATTGATAAAGGTTCAAATATAGAGGTTACCAACCATTTTTATTTTGTAATTAAAACACATTTCTTAAAATGAAACACGTGCTTGATTCTGATAAAGTGGCAAAGAACCTGAGCCTTGGTAGGTCTTAGATCTAAGGGAAAACCTAATTCTATTATTCTTCTAAAGTGACATCAAAATTAAATAGCTCCTAAAGGCTATGGCCATAGATTGGTGTCTTGCTCAACCCTCATTTGAGAAGCTTCTTTTTTTACTGTGTATGGGAATTAACACAGCATGCACGGTAGGACAATGCAGAGAGTAAGAGACTTTGGAAAATTTAAACCTAAATGCAAATGTCCTAAATGTCCTTGGCAAAGCAATCCAAAGCCAAGACTTGAGGATCTGTGCTGAAGAGGTTGAATGATTGTATGAGCCAGAGCTGATGTGGGACTCCAAGGAAAGAGAGACTACTACACACAAGACGACCTGTACACATGTGAACTCAGACAGACAGGGACAGCATGGGCAAGATCTACAGACTTCAAATCAGTCAAAATGCCAGACCTGAAAAGGAGACGTGAACACAAAGTATCATACCCAAAAAAGGAGCTATTTAGAGTTGATGGAAAAATAGTTTTTGTTATGTTTTATTTTTGTCTGTTTATTTGTTTTTTTGTTGTTGTTTTTTTTTTTAATATTAACCATACTCCAAGGAATGTTCCGTGCACAGTAGTACTTGGAAAGACCAACACATACTATAAGATTTTCTGTGCATGTTTTTTTTTGTTTCATTTTCATAATTTTGTCTTACTTTTAGTTTTTAATTTGATTTGAGGGGTTTGATTTGCTTTTAGAAAAAGACCATGGAATTTGTGGGTAAGATAGTGAGGAGGATCTGAAAGAAACTGGTAGAGGAGAAAGAGTATAATCAAAATATATTTTATGAAAATTTTTAAAGAAATAAGTTTTACAACTATACAATTTTAAATGTAAAAATTACTAGAAATATTTGCAATCATGTCATGAATGGCAACTGCTTATTCACTACTGATGAGAATATAATTTCATGCATTAAATATTAGCATTGGAATGGAGTGTCCTCAAAAACTAAAAACAGAACTCTGGCATGTCTCAGCTATACTATTCTGGTATATACATCCTAAGGCCTGAAAGAGAATTAAAGAGACATTGCATAGTTTTTGTATGACAGTACTGTTCATAATATTCTGAAAATATATGTAACTGAAATGTTCATTGGCAGACAAGTGGTTTTTAAAAATGTAGCATACACAATAGAATTATATTCCCACAGAAAAATAAATGATTGCATTTGAAGAATGTAAGGAAATGGATTCAAGTATAACTCATTAGTTAAAAACAAACAATCCAGTAAACAAATGAAAAAGTTATATGGGCCTGGTCATGCATGCCTTACTTCCAGAGGCAGAAGCAAGTAGATCTTGGGGATTCATGAGTTCAAGCCAACATGTTCTACAAAGCACGTTCCAAGCTCCTGAGGACTAAGTGAACCAGGTTTACCTAAAATGGAGAAAAGGGATCTGAAGCAAGGGATCTGACTGATGTTCATTTCTCTCTCTTTTCTACAGCATAGAAACACTAGGCATCCCCACTATGGTATAGAAAAATGCAGAAGCTGTGCTTTTTCTCCCATATGTAGATACTCACAAGAACTAATTCCTCACTCCTGGATGCCCTACAATTCCCAACAAGTTTGCCAAGCAGAAGACATCAAGAATGAAGCCACTTTTCTTTTTCATATCTCAGTGGTGCTACCTGCCATGTGAAACTACTTGGGCCTGTGCATTAGTTTTTTCCCTACAAATCAGTTCTCCACGGGATCATGAAAGACAATTCTTTCTTTGATCCTTATTGTTGGCTACCAGAAATAAGATAGCCTTATTTACTTTTCTATAGGTATACAGGATTAAGAAAACCACCATGACCAAAGAAACAAATAAAAAAATCCATTTAATTGGGAGATCATAGTTCAAGAGCTTTAGAGTCCATGACCATTGCAACAGTGAATTTGGAACCAGGAAATTAGGCACTTGCTGTATCTGATCTAACAAAAAGTCAGAGATAGAAACGTTGGGATGCATTATGAGTTTACAGACCCAATGCTCACTCCTTAGTGGTACATCTTCCTCAACAGGTAGCATTTCATAATCCTTCACTAACTAGTGACAAGATATTCAAATATATAAGCCTATTGGCCATTGTCATTCCAACCACCAGAAAAAGAAGGCCTTTTTACTCTCAAAGCTGTAGATATAAAACAAATAAACAAATAAACACTTCTTAGTGATAAAATACCTGTAAGAAGAAAGAAACTAGCTTGGCAGTGGTGGTGCACACCTTTAATCCCAGCACTTGGGAGGCAGTGGCAGGTGGATTTCAGAGTTTGAAGCCAGCCTGCTCTACCAAGTGAGTTTCAGGACAGCCAGGGCTACACAGAGAAACCCTGTCTCAGAAAACCAAGAAAACAAACAAACAAACAAACAAACAAAAAAAAAACAATCCAAACCAACCAAACAAACAAACAAACAAAAAAACAAAAACAAACCTTCCTCATGGCTGTAAGGCCATTATGGGAAGATCTCAGATCCTTCTGGTCTAAATTCACTGCCAGACTGTGAGGATATCCTGATTGAAGAATTCTGCCACTAACCAGTGCCTACACTGTTGAATTCTCTGTTCTGAAAGACTCTCTTGGTTTAGCCAAAACTTCCCTCTTTCCTCATTCAGCCATGTTGAAAAGTAGATGCTTTCAAGCAACTTTATCTGTCTTTCAAGAACCATGTGACTCACAGGTTCTAGCTCTCCACCACCACACATGCATTTTCCACAGTGAGTCATAAATGAATTTAAATAGGAAGTAAATAGAATGAGCCAACATGATAAAGAATTAATACCATTTAGCTGCATTAATCTGCTAATAACTTATTAGCCAAGCAAATATTCCTGTTGTTTAAGTCTAAAGTGATTTTTTTGTGTTTATGCCTGCTTTCTTTCATGAACGTAAAGAGACTAGAATGATACATAGAAGTAGACATAGAGTTAGCTACGTGTATGCATTTATGAAAAGTTTTTGCTCCAAAACAATTTGATAGTCCTCAATATCTTTTCCTGAACCTAGAGCAAAAAACAGAAAGAAAATAAAAATAGGTATCATACACATTATCTGGCTATCCAGGTATTTTCCTCTTTACAGGTGGCTGGTTTTTAAAACTAAAGCCACTTTTCCTGTTTTCAGTTTCTGGGAGGATCATCTCCCTGTATGCTTACTTATGCTGGAAAACTACAACAGCTGTCAGCTATGTCTCCGGAGAAGAATATTTGGCTAGTTTCTTGAGTTCCTGATTTGTTAGCCAGCTGTATGCTATGGCTACCCTAGTGGCCCAGCTGAGTAGGATACACAGCAGACATATGCACAAATTTACCTTCTGGGGAAAAATAAGGCTGCCAATTTCTTTGTAGTTGGATTCCCTGTTCACCAGGCCTGAGCATACCAGACATATTCATAGACTCTACTGTGGACTTTACTTGTTTGTGGACAAACACCTTAGTTAAAGTTCTAAAACTTTCTACTTCTGCGTATTTGTATTTTCCCAACTAACGCTATTTGAATTTCCAAATTAACATAAAAATTGCATAAGGTGAGAGGATGTACCCAGTAGCTGACTGAAACAGATGTAGATACACACAGCCAAACATTAGACTGAGGTCATGGACTTTGTGGAGGATTTGGAGGAAGGATTGAAGGCCCTGAAGAGGATATATTTTCCATAGGAAACCAACAGATTCAATTAACCTGGAGCCCTGGGAGAGCTCAGAGACTGAGCCACCAACAAAAGGACATACATAGGCTGGAAGGAATCCCTCCCTCTGACACACACTGACACATATGTTGCAGACATGCATCTCAGTCTCTATGTGGGTCCCCCAACACCTAGAACAGAGGCTCTACCCAAAGTTGTAGTCTGACTGCAGCATCCTTTTCTTGCCTGGCCTCAGTGGGAGATGATGCACCTATTCTGGCCAAGACTTGATGAGCCAGAGAAGGGGAAGAGAGAGAAGGCACTCTATGAGGGCCATCCATAAAGGGGGGAGGGGCAGAATTTAGAATGTTAATTAAATAATTTAAAAGAGTGATGTATATATGAGATTTTTTTTTTCTTAAAGAGCTGAACAACTTGCATATGCTAGCTTTCAAATGGTAGATGGATTTATTTTTCAGTAAAGGGATTTGAAAGAATATATGCTTTTTGTTTTAAAGTAGAAAAAGGACAGATGAAAGATAGTATTCAGTGAGCCTGTATAAGGGAGGTAATCTATACTTAAGATAATTCATTTTTCTTGGTCAAAACTGAATGTAGACTTAAATCGAAAGTATTTCTTGTTTGTGTTTTATGAGGTTCTATTTTCTAGAAGCAGACTAACTTAGGTGGAAAAGGATAAGAAACGTGGACAAACTACCCTTAACTTTTTGCTAAATGTAGAAGAGAAAATTTAAAAACTATATATATATATATATATATATATATATATATATATATATATGTATATATATATATATTAATCATTGCTACATTAATTCTACTTCTTTTCTGAGAAAATATAAATATATCTAGGCTGTATAAAACACTTTTACTTCTAATAGTGTTGGAGGTTAGAATTGAAAGGTCATGTCACCTGTTACTTTCTGCTAATGACATGCTTCCTAATTTAGAAATGGCTGAAGCTAGAAGAAGAAGTCAGTAAGCACAATCGATAAACTCTCAAGATCTGATGCATTAAGTTAAATAGACCTAAAATACCTAAGTAAATAGAAGCATTCATTAAAGGTCTCCCTAAAAGAACAACAGCAAAAGAAAGAGAAGAGAAGAGAAGAGAAGAGAAGAGAAGAGAAGAGAAGAGAAGAGAAGAGAAGAGAAGAGAAGAGAAGAGAAGAGAAGAGAAGAGAAGAGAAGAGAAGAGAAGAAGTCTGGAATGTTTTAACACAGAATTCTAGTAGACTTTCCAAGAAGAGCTAATACCAATACCCTTCCACACAATAGAAACAGAAAGAATATTTCCAAACCTATTCTATGAGGCCACAGTTACCCTGATACTTAAATCCTGCAAAGACTCAGCAAAAAAAGAGAATTTCAAACCTATTTCCCTTACAAACAGTCATGCAAAAATACTCAATAAAATACTTGCAAATAGAATGCAAGTACATATCAAAATATCATCCAACATAATCAAGTAGGTTGCTTCCCAGAGATGCAGAGATGGTTCAAAATTCAAAAATCTATTAATGTTATCACCCATATGAACCAATTAAAAGTATAAAAACCACATGATCATCTCCTCAGATGCTAAAAATGCCTTTGACAAAAATCCAACACCCCTTCATGACAAAAGTCTTGGAGAGACTATATTTATAAAGGCAATATACAGCAAGCTGACAGCCAATATCAAATTAAATGCCAGGAAATTATACAGGTTCAGAGACTGAACTCTCAACCTAAGAGTGTGCATGGGACTGACCTAGGCCCTTCGCACATACGTTATAGCTGTGTAGTTTGCTCTTCTTATGGTACTCCCAACAGTGAGATCAGTGGCTGTCTCAGACTCTGTTTCCTGCTTTTGGGTGCCTTCCTCCTACTAGGTTGCTTTTTCCAGTCCAGCATTAATAGGAAAGAAGGTACCTGGTCTTACTGCTACTTGATATGCCATAACTGATTATTATACATGGGAGGTCTGCCCTTTTTTGAAGAGAAATGAAGGACTAGTGGATGAAGGACAGGGTGAAAATGTGGGGGAGAGACTGTAAAGAAGAGACAGCATCAGGGAAATGGTGGGTAGATGTATGAATAAATAAATAAATAAATAAATAAGCACATCCATACATAATAAGTATCAGATGATGTACATAACACAATAGATCTTTACTGCTTACTTAACATAAAGTATGGTGACAGGTGAACTAAAATAATATTAGGTAACAATTTGTGCATTACATGGTAATTGTTAATCAAGACAGGCAATGAATCACAGAGCTTATTGAATGTATAAAGAGAAAAATTAAAAATTCAAGGTGGAGATTTGAAATGTTTTAACTACTTACAATAAGTCAATGATATAGATGTATTTCTATTAAAAATTTAAAAATTTCTATGCCATAATTGATGGTTAAGAAGTGAAGTGGTTTTAAGTCTTTCTTGAATATCATGTAAAAATGTCAAATTAACTTTGATAATATAATTACTGAGAGAAATAAAACTGTATCATTTGCTTTAGATTACCACACAAGCACCCAGCTCCCCATATCCAAACACATGTATGTACCTATAAACAAAAAAAGATACACACACTTATACAAACATACATATGCACTCATACACATATGCATAGACACACAAAAATTGTGGATATACAATTTGAAAGATCAATATAAAAACAATATTGTTTTATGAAACTATGTTTTTAAAAATTAGAAACTTGATATTTACAAAAAATTGTACTACACACCTGCCAATATGTACAGAATTTCTGAATTTCATTTGTAGTTATAAGATAAAACCATCTATTTTCTAAAATAAGGAGGAAAAATAATTTCAACTGGAATAATTCATGTATAGTAAATATCATTTACATTTTAAAGCTAGATTTTCAAAATATTAGATTTCTTGAGAGATAGAACACATATTTATGAATTCAGATTTGTGTCATTTTATGACAAATCTGATGAGCTATGGCAAAAATCACTATTCACATCACACTTCATGGATCTATTTTTATATTTGTAATACTAATGCTAAATTTCCAAAAAGAAAAGTGCAGCCTCTAAATTTCCACAGGTAGAAATGTCAATTTCACTTGTATTTGACACATTCTATTACATTAGACATACCATGGAGATGTAGTTCTATTTTGTCTCTTGTTTTGCAATGAATTCACATTTTCTTGAAAATCCCTACAGACTATAAATAAATATTCAATAAATACATTATAGCTACTTCTTGGCAAAAGCACTTTGTAAAACACAAGGTTACTTATCAAATATTGATATAAAACAAAAGAGTTTGAGGTTTCTTAGTCTCTAAGGAGTACTACCTGTGTGCTGGCAGAAGAGATAAAATCTGCTGAATAGTACAAAATATAACTGACACCAGGTTGAAGAATAGCACTTTAAATTGACATCACATCAACACACACACACACACACACACACACACACACACACACACACACACACGATAAAGAGAAACTTTCATCAGTACTATGAACTGAATAGTTTTTACCTTTTAATTCATTATCTCTAATGTCTTCATGAAGCTGAAAGTGTTCCCTCTTGATCCACACTTTTCTTTCCTTAATTTATACTCAAAGAAGTAAACAAATGTGTTCACAAGAAATGAGTCCCATGCTTACAATACTGCCTTGATTATGATGCTGAAACTTGAAAAAAGAAGATATATCCAACAAATTATTGGGAAATTAAAATACAGAGAGTTGAAACAGTAGAACATTTCTCAACACAAAGAAATTAGTTAGCATGCATTACAAGACCTGACAAAGTTAAATGTATCTTGCTAAATGAAAGAAACCAATTTGGACTGGCAAAACCTTGTATTATTCCATGTGGAATTCAGGAAAATGATAGAAATATTTAAGGTCAGGGCATGGAGAGGGAAAAATATCAGTAGATTATACACAGAGCTGTTTGAGGTAGTGAATATACTGTATGTGATACTATCGACAGTGATTACACATGCAATAATTTATATGAACAACCACAGAGGAATGCTATCATCTAACAGTATAAGAGCTAATCAAATATAATTGTAGGTTCAGTTAATATAAAAATGCAACTTTCTGGGAAGAATTTATGATAACATAGGTTATACAAGTTTGGAAGAGAGAGATATATAAAAACAATCTGAAAATCTGTGGTCAGGATTTTAGTTACTTTATATTTTATTTTATTTATTTTTATTTGTTTGTTTGTTTTTCGAGACAGAGTTTCTCTGTATGGCTCTGGCTATCCTGGAACTCACTCTGTAGACCAAGCTGACCTTGAACTCAGAAATCCACCTGCCTCTGCTTCCCAAGTGCTGGGATGAAAGGCGTGTGCCATCACTGCCTGGCCTTTAGTTTTATTTTTATTTGGCTCTGAAAAGACACTATGAGCAAGGCACTTAGAAGAGGAAACATGTAATAGAGATCTTGCTTATAGTTTCAGAGATTAATTTATGACCACCATGGCAGGGAGCAATTTGATAGGCAGGCAGGTAGTCTTGGTGTGGAGCCATGTCTGAGAATTTACTCTGATCCACAACTAGGGTGGGGGGAATTGAAGGGAGGGGAGGGGATTGGGAGGAGGAGAGATTTGGGAGGAGGAGGAGAGAGAGGGAGAGAGAGAGAGAGAGAGAGAGACAGTGAGAGACAGCGAGAGACAGAGAGAGACAGAGATTAAGACCACATGGGTTTTTGAAATCTAAGGCCTTACCCCCAGTGACACAATTTATACAAGGTCATTCCTCCTAATCCTTGCTAAACAGTCCACACTTGGTAACATTCAATATGTAAACCTATATTTTCATTCTAACTAACACAGTCACTTTTGCTGTGAATTTCTAAAACAAATATGTTCTAAAAATAGACAATATAAAATTTCCAGTGACATTATACCTCCAGATTATTCTCCAAGGAAGATAATTATTCCAGGGAATATAATTTTCCTAATGAAATTTCTGTTCTTGTATTGGAGGGACACACTGAATTTTGTGGATACCAAGACAGAGGTCCTTCTGTACACGAGGAGATGTTATATCTTCCATTATTAATTCTTGGAAAATCTATTCTCCAGAAGTACTATAGAGTCCACACAAACCATAGCTCTTTCAGCCCAACAAATTGATTAGAATATTAAGGATCAAATAGGTTAAAATTTTACAGTGACTAAGATTGCAGACTAATGTGACTAAAACTCCCACTGAAAACAGAATACTATAGAAAAAGGATGGTGGTCTTTAAATGCTTTCACAGCCTCTGGAAGGACAACTTCTTCAATTCTTACCATTTCTTTTAGCAGACAATTTTAATATTTTTAAAGAGATGAGCACTACTTAACTTTTCAATTCTATGAAATTTACAAGACAAAATAGAGTGATATACAAAACATTTTAAGATCAGAGCAATCTATGAATCCTAGCACACAAATAATTCCACATTTTAAAAAACTTTATAATATCATGCTAATATATAATTCAACTAATGAAGCACTCAGCCCAGCTATGCTCAAAATTATTAAGAATGGCTCAAAATAATATTCAAACATTAGATACATAATTGATATCTCAATGAAAATTTTAACAAGACTTTGTGTGAATAACCTGTGCATGACTGTTGAGTTGAAGGCAGTGGTTGCTTTTAAAAAGTCATATTACTGAGATTCCTAAAAGAATAAATTATGAAATGAGAAATTGTGGACCAGTCAATGGATTTTTTAAATTCCCCTTTGCATGAAAGGCAACATAAAGAATGAAAAGTACACATTAGCAATCAATCCTTACATAGCAAAAGAGTGCTGGGTGTGTGAACTCAAGGAATTTCTCAAACGGCAGGTGAATCGGTAAAGGTTTTATTATGAGAGCGAGTTTTAAGATATTTTGTTTGCCCTCAGAAACAGTACAGGAAACTGGGTTGAGATTAGAACAGTGTTGTCTACATTGTGAAATCCCGCCTCAAAACCCAATCAACACTAATCCATCTTGAATTATTTAAATTGTTGGAATTTTATTGTGTTAAAATAATTGATTTAATACTGATATTGAGGAACAGTAAAGATGAGAGAAATGCATACTAGAGTTTTACTATTCAACAAATTAAATAAAAATTCTTTTCACCCAGTTATATTTCATTCTAAATTTTGATTCTAATTAACTTATAAAGCAAGACAGTCAAGACATAAAGCCAACCTTGCCTTCAGCCTGGGATGTCACTAAATCTCTCAAAGTTTATATGTGTTTTGTGACACCAACAGCTAAGAAAGTCACCTTCAGGAATGGCAGCAACTTACCTGCTTTGGTTCCAATAAATGCCTGTGAAAATCTGAACGAGGAAATCACAAGGGAAGGGGAGACATAGAAGGATACATAGCTCAGGGCATGTTAGAAAGCTAATCTGTCACAAACATCCATCCACCCTTAGAACACAAGTCTTATGGCAAAAATTTACATGGTATTCAGATATAGGATTAAATGCTTTTTCAAGGGCCATTTGTCTACATAGTATAGAAAATAAAGGTGTAATAATGATAGACATTTCCAAGAACTGTGGTGTAGTCCTGATACAAAGAAAAAANAAAGAAATCCTGAACAAATCGAGCAATGCAGGAGGTCCCACAATGCTTGCTTAAAAATTTTATTACAGAACCACAGGAATAAATTGACCATGGTGCTGACAAAAAAAAAAAAAAAAGGACATAAACTATATAAGAAATTGTGTACACAGAAATAAATCTATGCAGTCATCCATTGTTTTTTAATAATGTTAGTCAGACATATCTGTTTATACAAAAAAAAATACTGGGAACAGAGTATATCCATATAGAAAATTATACACAACAATTCTTTATTCATACAGTGATATGGCTAAAGCTGATTTTTGGTTATTGTGAATAATGTCATAACTCCAAAAATGATGGAGATATGTTTCAATATGCTGATTTTATTTCATTTGAATATACACTAATAATTCAAAGCTCTTGCTGGTATGGTATTTATATTCTTGGCATTTGAGGATAAGCATAGAGTGCTTCACAATGACCCTACTGATTTAGAGTCCCAAGCACATTTCACAATGGTTCTCCCTTTTATAGACTATTTTTCCTGTACACTTTTAGTTCATATCTCACCATGACTTTTATTTGTAGTTAATGGTTTGTAATATTGTTCATTATTTTTATATGTTGTTGGTCATTTGCATGTCTTGTTTTAGAAATGAGAATTGGGTGGCAGGAAATATGGCTCAATAGATAAGGAGCACATTTCAAGAAAGCCTGATGGCCTACGTTCAGACCCAGACAAATTACAGTAAAGATGGACACAGTCATAAGGAAACCTGTAACCCCATCAAAACCACACAGGGATGAAATGCAGGCTAGAGGAAAACAGCCTCAGTGCAACCAACCTACATACCCAAGAGTAAATAAGAAGACACTGATTCAAGTTAGAACATGAGGGACAGCACTGTACATGGACACAATACAAACACACACATACACTTTCCCAATAGATTTGTATATTGAGGCTTTTCCTCTTTCTTAAAATGGTGTTTTTCTCTGCCAGTGTACTGGAATATTTATTCTTGTTTGATTTTTTTTTTTTTCTGATTTTGTTGTTGTTGTTCATGCTCAGGGTTATATTCCTATTTTAGTCATATATTATTGGGCCATGATAATTCAATTATGGATAAGAAAGTTGAATATTTGTTTTTCTTATGATTCTTCTGATACATTTAAATATACACATCTTTGTCTTGGCCCATTTTTTTCAATATTGTCAGAGTTATATTTGGAATATATTACTAGGCTATATTATCAGTATTGAATGTTTTTCCACACTGATACATAATCCACATATCTAAATTTCTCCTTAAATAATACTTTTTATGTGCTGAAGAATAAGTAGTTGTCTGTATCTAGTTTTTGGAAGGCAATGGCTGCTACCTCAGATAGTAATCAAGGAAATGTCCTTACAGACATTACTATAAGCCATTCTTATGGAGGAAATTGTTCAATTAAAGTTATATTCTCTTGGATGTGTCAAGTTGACAATAAAATCTTGCCAAAACATCATAATTACAATCAAATCAGTGTAATGTAAATTTTTATATTCTTACATTTTAATTAACAAATATTAACTGTAAATTATTATAAGATTATGTGACATTCTAATGCAGTGTGCAATGTGTACTTAAGTTCCTGGTAAATGGGATACATGATGGGGATATAAGGGGCCTTCTGTTCTAGCTATTCAGAACTTACAGAATATGGTGTTTTAAACTATAGGCAAGTCACTGATGTCTCAAAATAAATATACATCATTACATTTATCTAAATGTGCTTTGGTAGCTATTATCAAATTTCACTTTTTTTTCATTCTTTCACCAAGCCTATTAGAATTGCTATTCACCATTAAACTTCCCAAAACTATCAAATGAAATATGTTAATGTCCTTCTTTTTGGAACATTGGTGTAGGGGTATGATTTTGCATGAATTGAGTGTGTGTGTGTGTGTGTGTGTGTGTGTGTGTGTGTGTGTGTGTGTGAAAGAGAGAGAGAGAGAGAGGGAGAGAGAGAGAGAGTCCAAGTCACACACACAGAGATTTTCATTGAATGATTTCATTTATTACACTTTACCTCATTGTTGAGACAGAATCTCTCACTGAACTTGAGGCATTTGAATTAGCTAGGCTGTCTGGCATGCAGGTGCAAAAGGACCCCTGCTGCTCTCTCTCCCCAGTGCAAAGATCACAAGCAAGCAAAAATCATCACCTACTGCTTTTTACGTAAATTTTAATAGGGTGACTAAGAATTAAGCCAGGGTCCTCCTACTCATGAAACAATCACATTACTGATTAATCCATCTCCGTCAGTCTTCCCAGCTCCTTCTTTTACAGAGTATCTTTGGACTCTTATAAGACCTTCGGAGTTACAATAATATAAGTTTAAATAGCATTTAGTATTACACATAAGAAGAAAATTAAAAATTTTGACCTAAATAATCTGAAGCTAGAAATACTATCCAAAGGATGGAGGAACGTGTATATGAATCAGGTATGAGGGAAATAAGACACAATTTTGAACAAACAGAGGGAGGTAAATTTATATTAGTAATACAATTTAAGCAGTCAATAAAATGTGTAGTTCAGGAATATGACTTGGCTAATGATTAGGAAAAGAAATTTATTATTTTCCTATTCACAAAACAATTCACAATGCTTTGATTTACAATAATGATTTTTCATAATGGTTACTGGAATGCTTGCATAATTTGTTTTTCTTTTCCCAAGATGAAGATTCAAGTCAAACTGAGCAGGTAATCATCGTTTTTTTGTGTGTGAAAGGATATGAAATCCCAGGAGGCTGTGTTAATACCAGATGAAATATCTATACCTCACAATAGGGAATCCCTGGAATAATAATTTGCCCATGTTCTCCTCTGAATCACGGCTCTTTCCCTCCTGACAACACTGTATAAATGTTGAGTAGTTAATGTCTTCCTGGCTTTGACTGCAAGCATCCATTCAATTCAGATTACCCTGGTTTTAGAGTTCTAAATTAGGATCACTGACACCTTGGAATTAGCTGCAATAAACCAGCTAAAATTATGAATGTTTCCTAATGTCTTCCGTGGCAGGTTTCTTCATGATCCATTGAATTACAATTGCTTGTTTTCTAAGGAGGAATCTTTCTATAATAGCAAAAACTTTCAAGTTACTAAAGGAAACTCGGAGGTTTTTATCTTCATTCACATTTTAAAAGTGCTTATTTGTTTTACAAGACAGTTATCTAAGACAAATTATTAAGTATTTTAAATTCCTTGGTCATTCTAGGAGATAGACATATACAAAGAATGTAAAATTTATCAAGTTTATTATACATAGACTGATTATTCAAAGGAAAATATCATAGATTTTATCTCATATGTATAAAGTATTTACTCAGCATTAGATTGTTATATTTGCTTCAAAATATTAATTTTATCCAAACTTGTCTGATGAAATATATTTTATCATATTTGATCAACCCCAAGAATTCCCAGAACTCACACACCTCTCTCCCCACCTAACAGCATTCTGCTCCCCTCCTCTGTCTCGGGATTTATCAACCATATTCAAGGGAGGCTTCATGCCTATTAGTAGTTGTCCAGGGCAAAGTAGACTGTATTTGTGTGTGTGTGTGTGTGTGTGTGTGTGTGTGTGTGTGTGTGTGTGTGTGTGTGTGTGAGACAAGCTTCTTGTTTTTCTGTGTATGTGTTTGTTTATATCGTTTTTGTTGTTGTTTGTTTGTTTTTATAAACAAGGGAATGCTCTGATTTTATGTTAGTTCACATGGATGAGGCAGCCCTGTTTTCTCATAGTTCAAATACCATGATTATTATTTCACATTATAGATTGGAATACTCATTTGTATAACTATAGTTATAGAGTAGATTTTATAACATTAAAGTCATTTGTTCAGTATCTAAAATAGGTGATGGTTTTCTATAAATAATAACTAAAGTGCTGATATAAATATAGACATATTTACCATAAAATCTGACTTATATGACATTGGATTCAAATTATTTATATATATATATATATATATATATATATATATATATATATACATATATGTATGTATATTTATACATGTATTATAAAATACTGAGATTTTAATAAGTACTATAATTGTCTGATATCACTTGGAGGACTATTACCTTATCTTTCCAGGACTAAATCAGCTCTGATAATAAATGTTGTGCCACTTTTTCAGCATACACGTCAGAGATAATCTAGTACTCTTAAAATTATTCCATGAGCTCTGACCTTAGTTACAAGTACAGATAACCGTAATTTTGGTACTAAATCACTCATAGATATTAAGTAAATTTTACAGCTCTTTAACAACAACAACTTACTTTAAAGTACAGCAAATCAGTCCACACACAAATAGACTGAAGCCGAGAGGAAAAATACTCTCGGATGATCAGTACTTTTTGGTACCCTGGTTAGATTCACTAAAATTCTTAGCTTCATAAATAATTTTGAGTTTGGGGAATTTTATTCATAATACATTGGATAAAGTGTTTTTTACATGAACTGAACCTATTTACTTTTGTGTTTCATGTGTAATACCTCTTTTTAGAGGCATAATGGAAACCCCTTTAGCAGGCAGAAGATGATAAGGATAAATTTTAGTGTTATGATAGATTACAATGACTGAAGCCAGAGGGCTATATTTCTGTCATTTCTACTTTACTTTCAAAATTACAAATTCTCAGAATTTTAAAGAAAATTTCTGGGAAAAAGAAAGAAGCTGGATAGTCCATCTTTCAGAATGGATATGAGGTTAGTTCATATTGTTGTTCCTCCTAGGAAGCTGCAAACCCCTTCAGCTCCTTGGGTACTTTTTCTAACTCCTTCATTGGGGACCCTAACCAGTATGCCCAGAGATCCCTGGGACTAAATCACCAATCAAAGAAAACACATGTAGGGACTTGAGTCTCTAGGTGCATATGTAGCAGAGGAAGGCCTAGTCTGTCACCAATGGGAGGAGAGGCCCTTAGTCCAGTGAAGGTTCTATGCCCCAGTAAGGGGGACTGCCAGGGCCATGAAGCAGGAGTGGGTGGGTTGGGGAGCAGTGGGATGGGGGAGAGGATAGGGGATTTTTGGAGGGGAAACTAGGAAAAAGGATAACATTTGAAATGTAAATAAAAAAAGATTTCTAATTGAAAAAAAAAAGAATGAATATGAGGATGTAATTTATTGTAATATTCAGTTGTAATGTCATTTCTTTGAGCTTCATACATATTCAATAATGTTTTATGAAACATTAATAAAGAAGCAAATTGCTTTGCAAAAAACATGAAACTCAAGAAAAAGGAAGACCAAAGTGTGGATACTTTGTTCCTTCTTAGAATGGGGAACAAAATACCCATGGAAGGAGTTACAAAGACAAAATTTGGAGCTGAGATGGAAGAAAGGACCATCCAGAGACTGCCCTACCCGGGTAATCATCTCATATACAACCACCAAACCCAGACACTATTGTATACGTCAGCAAAATTTTGCTGACAGGACCCTGATATAGCTATCTCTTGTGAGGTTATGACAGTGCCTGGCAAATACAGAAGTAGATGCTCACTCACAGTCATCTATTGGATGAAACACAGGGTCCCTAAAGAAGGAGCTAGAGTAAATACCCAAGGAGCTAAAGGGGTCGGCGACCATAAAGGAGGATCAACAACATGTACTAACCAGTACCACTCAGAGCTGTATCTCTAGTTGTATATGTAGCAGAGGGTGGTCTAGTCGGCCGTCAACAGGAGGAGAGGCCCTTGGTCTAGCAAAGATTATGTGCCCCAGTACAGGAGAATGCCAGGGCTAGGAAACAGGAGTGAGTAGTTTGGGGAGCAGGGCGAGGGGGGCTGGGGTTACAGAGGACGTTCTGGATAGCATTTGAAATGTAAATGAAGAAAATAAATATCTAATAAAAATGAAATAAAATTTTACCTTAACTGTCAATCACTCTTATACTCTTTAATAAACATAAAATTGAACACAAAGTATTCTTATAATGTAGAAGTAATATTCAATATAATAAGTACAACTAGTGAACAATACATACACATTTATAATATCTGGTTTAATCACGATTGTGCTTAAAAATTGAGAAAGATGGCAAGGCAGTGAGTCAGTTGCTAAGAGAAGTGGCTGCCCTTCTATAAGATTCAGGTTTAAATCCCAGCTCTTATGTGATGTTTTATGAGCATCTGAAACTTTCTTTTGGACTCTGGGAATACACAAATCATGCATACAAGTAAGACAGCCTGATGTATAATAGAAAAAAATTAAAAATCTTTATATCAGCATCTTTATCCTCATCATGGTTAGGGACTTGGGAGTTAGCTCAGTCAATGAGGTGACTATTGATTGATTTAAAGGCTTCGGGGATGGAGTTTACATTTTTAGTATGCCTTTTAAGTCCAGACAGTTGTCATAAACACAGATAATCTTGGTTCTCTGGAGGAGAAGACAAATGATGACTCAGGGAAATTGGTTTGTGGAGGAGTTGGAATTGGTTTGCTCTAGGTAAAGTTAGACATAAAGTATAGGAAGGATTTGAAGAAGATACTGGGTCTTCACATATGCATACACACACAAACACACACATAGACACACACACATATTCATGCACATGGACACACAAAAATCATACTAGGTTTTATGTTCATGGTGCAGAAAACTTAGCAACTGTTTAATATTCACAAATGGGGCATTTGTGTCAACTTTCACCTTACCAAAGATCATGAATTACTATGAAAGACTGAGCAGAAACATTGCAAGATAGATCCAGTGGATAATAATTAAAAAATAATATTGTCTGGACACAGAAATATAACTGTCCTTATGAACTAACAGACAGGACACATCAAATCCTGCATGCCCAAATCAGATCTAATTAGAGCATGGATCAGGCACAAAGTACCACCCTTATCTATAAAGTTACTAGCAGATGATAGTTGCTGGGACAGAAGAGTCAGTTTTTTTTTTTTTTTTTTTTAGACAGGGTTTCTCTGTATACCTTCTGTCTGTCCTGGAACTCACTTTATAGACCAGGTTGGCCTCGAACTCAGAAATCCGCCTGCCTCTGCCTCCCAATTGCTGGGATTAAAGGCGTACTCCACCACGCCCAGCTTGAGAGTCAGGTTTCTTTAAGAACATACCCCCCAATAGGTTAATAATTCTATAATGGAAGGCCATATTTCCATGAATATTTAGGCAGGCAAAATTGGATTTGACAGGTTGGAACTCTACAAATAGAAGCAAACTTA
Organism: Mus minutoides; assembly: GCA_902729485.2. Taxonomy (NCBI): domain Eukaryota; kingdom Metazoa; phylum Chordata; class Mammalia; order Rodentia; family Muridae; genus Mus; species Mus minutoides. The sequence goes on along the minus strand of LR752397.1, from coordinate 42,152 downwards.
ATTAAGGAATTTGGAGGTATGGGAAATAGTTTTCCCCAGGGGAAACTACATCACCTGGCTATCCAATTCCAAATGGTCAAACTTGGTAATGAACATACAAGTTTTGTTACACAGCTGGGAACATTATATGTAAATATACATATACATATATGTATATATATATATGTGTGTGTGTGTGTGTGTGTGTGTGTGTGTGTGTGTATGTGTGTATGTGTATGTAACAACTAATGAAAAAAGGGGTAATGAGGGAGGAGCAGGTTGAAGAATATGAAAGAAGAAAAGGAAAAGAGAAAAGGATGTGATTCTATTCCCATAACCCCTAAAGAAATTGAAACAGTCATTAATAGTCTCCCAAACAAAAAGAGCCCAGGACCTGATGAGTTTAGTGCAGAGTTCTATGAGACCTTCAATCAAATAGGACCTAATTCCAATACTCCTCCAACTATTCCACAATCTAGGAACACAAGATATGCTACCTAATACATTCTATGAAGCCACAATTACTCTGACACCTAAACCACAGAAAGACCCAACAAAGAAAGAGAACTTAAGACCAATTTCCCTTATGAATATCGATGCAAAAATATTCAATAAAATTCCTGCAAACTGATTTAAAAAAAAAACACATCAAAATGATCATCCATCATGATCAAGTAAGCTTCATCTCAGGAATGCAGAGATGATTCAATATAGAGAAATCCATCAATGTAATCCACTATATAAACAAACTCAAAGACAAAAAACACATAATCATCTCATTAGATGTGAAAATAGCTTTAGACAAAACCCACACCCATTCATGATAAAAATATTGGAAAGATCAAGATTTCAAGGCCCTTACCTAAGCATAATAAAAGCAATATACAGCAAACCAGTAACCAACCACAAACTAAATGGAGAGAAACTTGAAGCAATCCCACTAAAATCAGGGACTAGACAAGGCTGACCACTTTCTCCCTACCTATTCAATATAATACTTGAAGTCCTAGTCAGAGCAATTTGACAGCAAAAGGACATCAAAGAAATACAAATTGGAAAGAAAGAAGTCAAAATATCACTATTTGCAAATGATATAAAAGTATATATAAGTGATCCCAAAAATTCCACCAGAGATCTCCTAAATCTGATAGACAACTTCAGTGAAGTAGCTGGTTATAAAATTAACTCAAACAAATCAGTGGCCTTTCTCTAAACAAAGGATAAACAGGCTGAGAAAGAAATTAGGGAAACAACACCCTTCAAAATATTCACAAATGATATAAACTACCTGGGTGTGACTCTAACTAAGGAAGTGAAAGATCTGTATGATAAGAACTTCAAGTTTCTTAAGAAAGAAATTGAAGAAGATCTCAGGAGATGGGAAGTTCTCCCATGCTCATGGATTAGCAGGATTAATATAGTAAAAATGGCTATATTGCCGAAAACAATCTACAGTTTCAATGCAATCTCCATCAAAATTAGAACTAAATTCTTCACAGAGTTAGAAAGGGCAATTTGAATATTCATCTGGAATAATAAAAATCCTAGCATAGCAAAAACTATTCTCAATGATAAAAGAACCTCTGGTGTAAGCACCATCTCAGACCTCAAGCTGTAGTACAGAGCAATTGTGATAAAAACTGCAACAGCACTCGGGAGGCAGAGGTAGGTGGATTTCTGAGTTCAAGGCCAGTCAGGTCTACAGAGTGAGTTCCAGGACAGCCAGGGCTATACAGAAAAACCCTGTCTCGAAAAACCAAAAAAAAAAAAAAAAAAAAAAAAAAAAAAACCACCACCACCAACAACAAAAACTACACAGTACTGGTACAGTGACAGACAGGTAGATCAATGGAATAGTATTGAAGAGCCAGAAATGAATCCACACACCTATGGTCACTTGATGTTTGACAAGGGAGCTAAAACCATCCAGTGGAAGAAAGACAGAATTTTCTACAAATTTTGCTCGCTTAACTGGAGGTTAGCATGTAGAAGAATGCAAATTGATCCATTCTTATCACTTTGTACAAAGCTCAAGTCTAAGTGGATCAAGGAACTCCACATAAAACCAGAAACATTGAAATTTATAGAGGAGAAAGTGGGGAAGAGCCTCATAGATATGGGCGCAGGGGGAAAATTTCTGAACAGAACAGCAATGGCTTGTGCTATAAGATCATGAATCGACAAATGGGACCTTATAAAGTTGCCAAGCTTCTGTAAGGCAAAGGACATTGTCAATAAGACAAAATGGCAACAAACAGATTGGGAAAAGATCTTAGAATTTCAAAATGAAAAGAAACCATGTTTTGGAATGAATGTAAAGATCAATGAGTAGGAAACAGAAGTTCAACTAAGAGCAGCCAAGAAAGGGGATGGATTTGGTCAAGCCACATGAAATTCTCAATGAACTAATAAAAAACAAGCAAACACCAAGTGGCCATACAGTTGAGTTAAACAGAAAAATACATTTTTTGAATAATAAGTACATATTTTTGGAGTCTGAAAGCCTGCCACAATTATTCTAAAGAACTGAATATTTAATTTGATGTGACAGAAAGAAGAGTGCTGTACATCTCTGACACAAAAGAAACCATACATTTGAAAACTCTTAGGGCTTGTATAATGTTGGTAACCGACAGAATTTTTATTATAATCTGTAATGTGCAAGCCTTTGTGATTTATTAAAACACATTTTACACTGAAATTATCAAGAATTAGAAAGTATGATAGGACATGGATATGAGTTAGTATTCTAATGTGAAAAGATATTTACTGAAAAGGAGCATAATGGTATGAACTATAAGTAATAATATAATTTGTAGTATTGAAACATAACATTGACAGTTAATGTTTATTATCATGTTTTTATGTGAAGAAATTTAAAATGACTTTACCATGATCTACCTAAAATTGTTTCACATATTTTTTTAATCAGTTCCTTCCCTATCTAGCACAATGTAAAATGACACATAAATCAAATTGTCACCATTCAACTGGTGACACCTATGGCAGTCTGCTGTCTTATATAAGTATCAGAGAGGAAAAGACACAAAGTGAAATCCCATTAGGGGTTACAGAGGACTCCTAAAATAAATGAAGAAATACCCAATGCTCATCTTCGAAGTCTTGTCCCCAGAGGTGGAATGAAATCACTGAAGGTAAAGAGTCTATCAAGCCTGATTGATCGTATCTCATCGTCTCTGCTGTCCAGTGCTCCTGTCACTAGCGGTCAGATTGCTCAGTATGAGAAATTAATAGTGAGAAACTCATTTTTCCAAAAATCTAATTCCTGTCTCAGCTGCCTCTGGGTATAGGTTGCAGCTTTCATTGCAAGGCTCTCTCTTAATAAGATCTATGATAAACCTCTATGTCCAGGGTCAAATAGAAAAGTACAAGTGTACACACCTAAAAAAATTAAATAACTACTTAAAACAAGAAAGAAAGTAAGCTAACCAAGAGGATGTGGAGATATGGGTACTAGGTCATTTTCATGTAGCAGTCAATTAAAGTGATATTTGTAATACAAAAGAGGGGTTTTATAAAAAGCAATCAGTACATATGATGAATAAGAAAAATACTTTTAATTTAGAAACAAATATGTTGAAGATTTGAAGGTTTTACTTTAAGGAGTTTTAAAGGGTAATTTTAGCAAATTATAGAAAGAGGTCATTGATACTGTTTTTATTATTACTTATTTATTCATTGCTTTTTAAGTTTAAATTTTCCTGTTCTTGAAAACAAATTTTTTATTATATAATATATGCAGATTTTTTCAACTTTTATTAGATATTTTCTTCATTTACATTTCAAGTGTTATCCAGAAAGTTCCCTATACCCTCCTCCCTCCCGGCCCTGCTCCCCCACCCATCAGCTCCCACCCCCTGGCCCTGGCGTTCCCCTGTATTGGGGCATATAATGTCATATGCAGATTTTTTTTGTTCCTCTTATCTATATTCTTCTCAGTTCCTCCCAACTTTCTGGACTTGGGAAAAAAAGCTTTGATTTGCAGAGACATTTTACATGACCTAGAAAAACATGTATTAAATATTAGTGAAGTAAAAATTTATTTTTGTTTCATATTCTTTAGTAGATAAATTCCATGTGTACAACTCATAAAAATGAATTATTTCTATTGGGGGTAATTACTACGTTCCAAGTTTTGTTTCTTAAAATTTTCAATTTTCTTCGTAGATCCTTATATATATTTATTATATATATAGTAATCAGAAATAAGGCAAAATGCTATATGTAACTAAGTAATGTAGACATAAAACAAAAATAAAAATAATTTAATCACAAAAAAGTCTAAATTAGATTTCAAATATTTAAATTATTTTAATTCCTTTGCTATGACCCTCATGCCTCACCTCCTGAATGCTTAGATTATTGGGCTCTCCTCTTTTTTTTTTTTTTTTTTTTTTTTTTTTTTTTTCCTTTTTTTTCCAATTTTTATTAGATATTTTCTTTATTACATTTCAAGTGTTATCCAGAAAGTTCCCTATACCCGCACCCATCTCCGCCCTGCTCCCCTACCCACCCACACTCCCACATCTTGGCCCTGGCATTCCCCTGTACTGGGGCATATAAAGTCTACATGACCAAGGGGCCTCTCTTCCCAATGATGGCCAACTAGGCCATCTTCTTCTATATATGCAGCTAGAGACCTGAGCTCAGGGCGTACTAGTTAGTTCATGTTATTCTTCCACCTATAGGGTTGAAGACCCCTTTAGCTCTTTGGGTACAATCTCTAGCTCCTTCCTTGGGAGTCCTGTGAGCATCCACTTCCCTGTTTGTCAGGCACTGGTATAGTCTCCCACAAGACAGCTATATCAGGGCCCTTTCAGCACTATCTTGCTGGCATATGCTATAGTGTCTATATTTGGTGGCTGATTATGGGATGGATCCCCGGCAGCCACAGTCACTGGTTGGTCCATCCTTTTGATTCAGCTTCACACATGATCTCTGTAACTCCTTCAATGCGTGCTTTGTTGTTAATTATAGGAAGGGGCAAAGAGACCACATATTGATCTTCATTCTTCTTGAGTTTCATGTGTTTAGTAAATTGTATCTTGGGTAGTCTAGGTTTCTGGGCTAATATCCACATATCAGTGAGTACATGTTATGTGAGTTCTTTTGTGATTGGGTTACCTCACTCAGGATGATGCCCTCCAGATCCATCCATTTGCCTAGGAATTTCATATATTCGTTGTTTTTAATAGCTGAGTAGTACTCCATTGTGTAAATGTACCAATGTCTTTTTTTATCCATTCCTCTGTTGAGGGACATCTGGGTTCTTTCCAACTTCTGGCTATTATGAATAAGGCTGCTATGAACATAGTGGAACATGTGTCCTTAATACCAGATGGAAAATCTTCTGGATATATGCCCAGTAGAAGTATTGCTGGATCTTCTGGTAGTACTATGTCCAATTTTCTGAGGAACTGCCAGACTGATTTCCAGAGTGGTTGAACAAGCTTGTAGTCCCACCAACAATGGAGGAGTGTTCCCCTTTCTTCACATCCACGCCAGCATCTGTTGTCACCTGAATTTTTGATCTTAGCCATTCTTACTGGTGTGAGGTGGAATCTCAGGGTTGTTTTGAACTGCATTTCCCTGATGATTAAGGATGTTGAACATTTTTTCATGTGCTTCTCATCCATTCAGTATTCCTCAGTTGAGAATTCTTTGTTTAACTCTGTGACCCACTTTTTAATGGGGATATTTGATTTTCTGGTATCCACCTTCTTGAATTCTTTATATATATTGGATATCAGCCCCCTATCTGATTTAGGATTCGTAAAGATCCTTTACTAATCTGTTGGTGGCCCTTTTGTCTTGTTTACAGTATCCTTTGCCTTACAGAAGCTTTGCAACTTTATGAGGTCCCATTTGTCAATTCTTGCTCTTATAGCATAAGTCTTTGCTGTTCTATTCAGGAATTTTTTCCCCAGTGCCCATATCTTCGAGGCTTTTTCCCACTTTCTCCTCTATAAGTTTCAGTGTCTCTGGTTTTATGTGGAGATCCTTAAACCACTTAGACTTGACCTTAGTACAAGGAGATAAGAATGGATCACTTCCCAGTCTTCTACTTGATAGCTGCCAGTTGTGCCAGCACCATTTGTTGAAAATGCTGTCTTTTTTTCCACTGGATAGTTTTAGCTCCCTTGTCAAAGTTTGGGTGACCATAGGTGAGTGGATTCATTTTACAATGATGTAATCACTGTACCTCAGACATACCTTCTTTTGCTGGCTTCAACATTTGAGTTATCTTTATCTATCTCTCTAACCATGTTATAATTAGATTTATTTCTGATGATTCTCTAAACTTATTTGTCTTTAATGTTAGTTAGTTTTTTTATCAGTTTTTTCAAAGAAATACTTCAGTCTTTTTGAAATTGAATTTTTGTAATCTACATATACATATACAATGGAATTTAGTTGTCATAATACATTCAGATTACAGTGATGGTCCTTAATCTCATATTGTTAACCATGTAAGATTTTTGTTAAACATATCTAGAGTAATATTTCACAAGTAAACTGAAAGGTATATGTCGAAGAATAAAAACCAAAATTGATTTATTTTTCTACTCTTACAAAATAATTGGATAAAATGTGTAAAACCTATCCAAGAAGCACTAGCAATTTTAAAAATCGACAAAAGTAAGTATTAGTGGACTTATAGAAATGTATATTTCCAATTGAGTAGGACAGTCATTATAGAAAAAAATGTTTTGCATTTTCTGCTAATTCATTATTATTTGATTGACACAAATATACATAAGATTCATTGTGAGATTTTAATTCATGAGTATACTGGCTTGAGATAAACTAAGGAAAAAAGAACTTTATCTAAATTCTAACATTTCTAGTATTTCTTTTTCAAAAATACATTTAAATTGACATCTTCTATTTTATTATAATCATATTTATTGACAGAATACCACAAGATCAAGCTATAAGATGGCACCACTTCTTCAGCTGCATCCTTTCCACTTCTTTTGATAGTAACCAGTATTTGTTTTTCTAATTTACTCATACCAACGTTTTCCACTAAAGATGGAAACTATGTGGTGATTTATTTCTGTCATTGAATGACTTCATTTAATGTCCTTAAGATTCATTTATCTTGTTAAATTGATAGAATTTCATACTTATTGTAATTGTTTAGTACCACTGCATACATATGTTTTTTTTTTTTTATCTATTAACTTAAATGACTAGATAATTGGCTGAATAATTGGAAAAAATGGATGTGGCATGGGTACTTTTCAGGGCTGCTGTTACAAGCATCAGAGAAAATATGAAGGCTCATACACACCCTTCATACTTCAAGTGAAGAATGGATAATTAAAATGTGGTATATTTACAAAAGGGAATAATATCTAGCTGTAGAGAAAAATGAGATAATGAAATATAAAGTTAAATAGATAGATGTCTCTTCGGCTAGGGCTGGTGAGATGACTCAGCAGTTAAGAGCACTGCTCTTCCAGAGGTCATGAGTTCAAATCCCAGCAACCACATGGTGACTCACAACCATCTGTAATGAGAAACAAACAAACAGAAACAAAACGAAACAAAACCTATGGGTCTAAGTGAGCAGGGCCAGAGTAAGCTGGACCCGGAACGAGCAGGGGCTGGAGTGAGAAGGTCAGAGCAAGAGGGAGAAGGGAAGGGGGAAAGAAACAAGAATAGATTATACAGAGTGAGATAACTCAGACTTAGAAATGAAAATCCTACATGTTCTCTCTTATTGGCAGTTCATAGCTCTAAATCCTCACATGTGACTATACAATGTTTCAAACTGACAATACTTAATCACAATATGATTTGGTTCATAAGTCATTTTAGTGAATGTTTCACCATGATAGATATTACTTCAAAATAAATGGTTAAAATGCTTGTCATTTTAGATAAGTGTTAATAAAAATGTGAAATTCCATGTTATACAAAGTAAACAGTGAAATCACTGAATTTTTTCATACCATATATATTAAAGTTACTATTATTTTTATTAGCAGAGTGAATGATTCCAGTGACGCTAAGTAAAAAAGTGATAATGCTTGAAGTGAAAAAACAAAAAGAAAACTAGCTAGAGTTTCTCCCCATGTTCTGGGTAGGATTGGACTCAAAATTGCTCATGTTGAGACTTTGTGATCTTAATGACTACACTCTTCACTATAGTCAGTGCCTGTGGATAGAAGATAGGAGTTTATTTATTATCCAATAATGTCATAGTCATGCATCAGTCATCTTTAGGACCAAATTAAGCTTTCACTAGAATAATCTAAAAGCTATAGTATCACATTTTGGAACTAAATCTTGTACTAATATTTGTTAAAAGAAAAACGGAGAAGATAAAGCAAACAAACACATAACTTAGAAAATATTTCTTTGAGGATAGTACAGATGTATGTAATATATTAGCCAATTACCTTGTTTTGTTTGTTTGTTTGTTTGTTTGCTTTGGAAGATTGTGTTTGTTGGTTGGTTTGCTTGGTTTTTGGTTTTGGGGTTTTGTTTTGTTTTGTTTTGTTTTTCATTTCACATACATTGCAACTGTTGAAAGCTACAAGAGTGACGTATGTCTTGGGACTAGCACCAGTGCATGTGTTTACATATTTCAGCTCATATAATTGGCCTATATTTGGATACTTCCTGTTGGTGCAAATCCCAGACTATCTATTTGTATTTAAAAATCACTAAGGATACTAGTTATGACGGAGAAGCTCCCCTCTTTGTAATATTGTATGTTTGTGAATGAAAGACCAAGGAACAGAATTTCTGATATAAAAATTTTCAGTAGATGTCTGACATTCTTCCTCACCTACCAAAAACGGTCACATGTTCAGTGTATTTGTGAAATACATACCCAAATATATACTTAAGATCTCAAAATAATTTTAGAAGGAATCTACTGAAGTGTCTTAACATTATTGATTCTTTGTTGATATATATCTATTCTCATATACTTTTGCATATAGTGAGATAAGCCTGGCCATAACATTCAACTTCAAGGAGAGATGGGAGTAGGAGGAAAATGTTAAGGAAATGTAGCTTAAAGTCATTGCTCTTGGGCTTCATATACTTCCTAATCTTATTAGTATTTATGAAGTACCACCTAAAACTTAGTCTAGGTTTCTCTAAGTAGTTATACAAAAAGGGCGTGTTTAACTGCAATATATATACAGGTTCCAGTGCCTTAAAGCTCAAAAGGTTGGAAAACTATCTCCTAGAACACTTGGCCTTAAATGTGGATTACTTTCGGATAGTTCCCATCAGTTATCTTTCATAGTCTAGCCATATTGCTTCTCCTTTCTCAGTGTGCCTACTTTAATCACTGATGTTTGCCAGGAATTTCTGCATTTTATTCTTTTCATTTACACGGAGGACTGGATTAAAATTCTCGTTTTATATTGCAAAATTCTGTAACTAACAAAAATATTGCACTGAACAACACTCAGGACATTTTCTTTAATTTTTAAGATTATAATATTACTACATAACTTCTACCGTCCCTTTCTTCCTGCCAAATCCTCCCATATATGTCTTCTTGCTCGATTTCAAACTCATATCCTTCTTTTTCATGTTTTGAAGCCAGAACACTATAACTTCCTCAAAACAAGATGAATTATAATAATTTAATTTCTCTAGCACTATACATTAAAATATAGTCAACTATATTTTATTTTCAGCACTTCTGAGAATAGAATTACAGGATTCTATACCCTACTAAAGAGATACATGTGAAGTCATGTTCATTTTCCCTTTATTTATAATACACAAGATATTGAAAAGGCCTGGATGTCTATGAGCTGCTGCTTGGATAATAAAAATGCACAAAATAAAATAATATTCAGTTATAAAAATGAAATTATGAAATTCACATTTAATTGGTTAGAGTTGTACATAGGATCCTCGGTAATGAAACCACCACTATAAAAGATAAAACCTTCATGGTTTTCTCATATACAGATAGAGCTTTCAAACTTTAGATGCATAAGTTTGAATAAACATACTTCAGTACACTAGTAATAAGCACTGTGGAATGTTTTCAACAACAGGAGGATTTAAAATAGATGGTGTGGTGTTTTAAATAAAAATGGCCCCAATAGGTGCATATGCTTGTACTTGTAACCCTGGGAAATATTAGGAGATGTGATTTATTGGCATGGGTATGATGGTGGTGATGAAGTTTGAGATTTGAAAAGACCCCTGATACTTCCAGTTCTCTCTCTTTCTCTCTCCTATTCTTACTCATGGTTCAAAGGAGAGCTCTCAGTCGTTACTGCCTCAGTTCTTTTGCCAAACAACCATAGATTCACCCCCTGAAACCACTATCAAGTTACATATTTTCTAGTGTAAGTAATTTTGGTTATAGCTAACAGAAAAGTAATTAAGACAGGTGGTATGGAGATTTAAAAGAAATAACGAGAAAGGAAAGATTCTGTGGTAAATCGAACGATGGTGCAGGGTACAGGAGAGAGTATGAGAAGGAAAAACTAACACAAGAACATTTGAAATGCTTGATGGAAATCTCTTAAATATATACATATACATATAAATAGAACTTAAATTGGGTTACCATAAAAAAGAGGGACAATGCCTTTACAGACAGTACAAACAAATCATAAACCAAGTGCCAAGCATGGCTTACACTTCTTGTGCGTTGGTCAATAGTGTACCATAGAAAGGGTAAATTTTATACGTGATTGTCATTGCTCTTGGTTACATTCCATACATTCATGGTAAGACCCATTGATGACTATATTAGCGACTTGAGTATGATATGTCAAAACCTGCAAGATTTATCTATATAGGTTGCTTTCAAACTGCTAAAAGGTTCTATGCATGTTAATGAGGAGCAAATGAATCAACAATTTTACCCATCACTTACTCTAAGCAACAATAGTGTGATGTCAACATACAGTCACTACACAATAGCGGCACACATGTTATTGAAAAAAGCAGCTACTGTTTTTGTTTGGGTTTTTATCCTTGGTTTATTTTTTTGTTTTGTTTTTATGTTGTTGTTGTTTGTTTGTTTGGCCTAAAGACTTGCTCTAAAAGAGGGTACTTGTGACTTGTTCCTTTAAGTAGAATATGCCTTTTCAGATACTCTATAATTTATAAGTAGCCATTCTAATTAATAGAGTTACAACCACAGGTTTTTCATGTGTATTTTCTTTATTATAAATAATATATCATCATTCAATTATTTAGCCCAATCTTAAGGTACAATTGGGTTAAACTGAATAGTAAAATCTCTTCATATATGTTGGCTATTAAACTTACATGAGGTACATAATAGTTTCCAAATTTGTTACTTAATTCTGATGATTGCTTTTAACATTTTATCCTCCCAAACTTTATTTTTCAACACTATATATAACACTTTAGTCCATTTTGATTGCATTTTTTATATTGCAAAATAAATGTTATTATTTCAAATACATTTTAAAATAGAGCTGAAAATATTAAAGTGGAACTGAAGCAATACACTTTCCCCATAAAGAACTTTAAAAGAGGACTTCCAAAGAATTTTGTTTTATCTGAGTGTTCACACAGACAGTGAGCCTGGTGACATCTCAATAAATGCCAGCTAGACAAGGATGTGGAGAAAGAGGAACACTCTTTCATTGGTGGTGGGATTGCAAGCTGGTACAACCACTCTGGAAATCAGTCTGGCGGTTTCTCAGAAAAGTAGACATAGAACGACCAGAAGATACAGCAATACCTCTTCTGGGCATATACCCAGAGATATTCCAACTGGTAACAAGGACACATGCTCCACTATGTTCATAGCAGCCTTATTCATAATAGCCAGAAGCTGGAAAGAACCCAGATGTTCCTCAACAGAAAAATGGATACAGAAAATGTCGTACATTTACACAATGGAGTACTACTCAGCTACTAAAAACAATGGATTTATGAAATTCTTGAGTAAATGGATGAATCTGGAGGATATCATCCTAAGTGAGGTAACCCAATCACAAAAGAAGTCACTTAATATGCACTCACTGATAAGCGGATATTAGCCCAAAAACCTAGAATACTCAAGATATAATTTCCAAAACACAAGAAAATCAAGAAAGACCAATGCGTGGATACTTCATTCCTCCCTATAATAGGGATTAAAATATGCATGGAAGGAGGTGCAGAGACAAAGTTTTGAGCTAAACGAAAGGATGGACCATCCAGAGAGTGTCCCACCTGGATGGTCCATCTCATAATCAGCCACCAAATGCAGTCACTACTGCACACACAAGCAGAATATTGTTGAAAGGACCCTGATATAGCTGTCTCCTGACAGGCTTTGACAGTCCCTGACAAATACAGAAGTGGATGCTCACAACCATCTATAGGGCAGAACACAGGGTCCCCAATGTAGGAGCTAGAGAGTACCCAAGAGCTGTAGGGGTCTGCGACCCTATAGATGGAACAACAATATGAACTAATCAGAACCCCCAGAGCTCATGTCTCTCGCTGCATATGTATTAGAAGATGGCCTAGTTGGCCATTACTCGGGAAGAAAGGCTCTTGGTCTAGCAATGTTTATATGCCCCAGTACAGGGGAATGCCAGGGCCAAATAGTGGGAGGGGGAGGGGAGGAGAGCAGGGTGGGGCATGGGTACGGGAACTTTTGGGATAACACTTGAAATTTAAATGAATAATTTCTCTAATAAAAAAATAAATAAATAAATGCCAGCTATTAACTAACATTTTGTAAAATAATATTTATAACAAACTTTTCTTACATATTTTTATTTCCAAAAGATAAACATTTATGCATATTATGCATAAGTCATTCAAAAATATATCATGACGTAAAAACAAGGAAAATACATGCAAAAGCATAGGAAATTGAACACACAGATTATTCATGTGTAGAATATAAAAGTTAGCAGTAATCTATTGAGAGCTCTAAGATTATGTACAGTCTAAATATATAATCAGTTTAAAAAATATAAAAGTAGAAATAAATTATCAACAATTTGATTGAGATAGTCACTCAATTTCTCATTCATTGGATATTGCATTAACTTGAATATTGATGATGGAATGCATTATTTTCTAGTAACCATATCTTTCCAGATGTGGAAACCTTCACTATTGACTCTTAAAGTCATTAAATAGTGAACAGGTATATATAAAATAGAGTAAATGTTTAATCTCTAAATTAAAAAGAAATTATGCATCATACGAAAGCCACTCAATTCACATTTTATGCTGAACATGTATTTGGCATACATATATTATAGAATGTATATAATTTAAATATTAAAAAATATTTCATAATGAGAAGCAAATAGTATGTATAGCTAACTTTGTAAATGTTCAAATATCTCTAAATTTTATCTCACTTAGCTAAACTGTTTTGTAAAATTATGCCTTAACTTGCAGATGCTAGGTCTATTGATGTTTTCCAGTTATGTGTATATCCAAAATTTGTGCCCATTTAATAATTGAAAAAAATTAAATTTAAGTTACAGCCAAATTTTTAATCAATATATAGACAATGTGAGTGGTTTAAATAATGAAGCACCAGAAAAAATCACTCTCATATTTTTGTTTTTGTTTTCCAGAAAGATTTTTAGAGTTTGAGGATGTGAGTCACTCCTCATAGAGAGTATTTAGTAACATTTGAGAGGCCACTCCAAAATTATTGCATTTGTGACATGCTACAAAACTACAAGAGACAGTAAGTTAGCTTTTTTCTTTCTTTTTGCTTTGAAGTTTTTTCTGTCAACAAAATATACAGAAATATGACTTATATGAGGCAATTATGATAGAGGTAGGCTAAACTAACAGTGCCAGTCATCAAGGTCCTGTAGTACTGGAGGAATATATAGTAAAGGCAGAGGGGGAGCTGTCTATTGTATTTTATTTTCACTGTTATATTAAAATTAATATTGGTTTAAAAAAGGAAATTGAAATGTGAACAGTTTTTAAACTATAATTTCTAAGAACTTCAAAAATTATAAAGGAATAAAAAACTCTATTTGAAAGAATATACATAATTTAATCTTTGCTATCAATAGCTGTTGATAAGAGTGATAAAGTTAGATTAATGATACAATATTGGAACAAGAAGTGGTTGCAATCATTTAAACATAGGCAAAACACCCAATGTTTGATTGGACAATAATGAAAAGATGTTTGCATATTCTTATCAAATGGAGTGCTATTAGGTAATGACATGCAGTGACAAATGATCACAATTTATATATTTGTTCTTCTAGAAAAAAAAGTAATTAAAATTACTTTCCAAAGGTAACTTTCAGAATTGTTAGTACATACTGATAATAATTAAAATTATATGTAAGTTGAAACTTTTTCATACTGTAAACATTACAGACAATTTCAATATTGTCAATTAGTAGCTCAAAATAAAGAGAATCAGGGAACTTGTAGAGTCCACCTCCAGTAGAAAGACAGGACATCAAGTGAGGGATGGGGTTGCCATCCCACAGTCCTAATTGTTTCTATCCCTTAATTGTTTCTATCTGAAAGAATTACAGGGATGGAAATGGAGAAGAGCCTGGGGAAAAGGAGGTCCAGAGACAGGCCCAAAGTGGGATACAGCTCAAGGGGAGACTCCAAGTCCTGAAACTATTACTGAGGCTATGGAGTACTCACAAAAAGGGACCTATCATAACTGCACTCTGGAATACCCAACAAGAAGCTGAAAGAGTCAGATGTAGATATTTGCACACCACCAATGAACAGAAGCTGCTGACCCCCTGTGGTTGAATTAGGAAAAAGCTGGAAGAAGCTGAGGAGGGCAGCGACCCTGTAGGAGGACCATCAGTCTCAAGTAACCTGGACTTCCAAGATTTCTCAGACACTGGATTAACCACCAGGCCCTACACATGTTATGAGGCTCCCAATACACATACTGCAGATGACTGCCAAGTCTGTGTTCAGTCAGAGAAAATGGACCTAACCCTCAAGAGACTGGAGGCCCCAGAGAGTTTAGAGATGTGGTGGGGGGGAGGGGGACAGGATATCTTCGTAGAGACAGGGGGACAGGGATGGGGCATGGGATATGGAACAGTCAGAGGGTAGACCAGGAGGGGAATAAAATCTGGCTTATGAAAAAGAAAGAAAGCAAGAAAGGAAGGAAGGAAGGAAGGAAGGAAGGAAGGAAGGAAGGAAGGAAGGAAGAAAGAAAGAAAGAAAGAAAGAAAGAAAGAAAGAAAGAAAGAAAGAAAGAAAGACTACAAAAATAAAGAGAATCATGGATGTCCAATAATCTAAAATAATATTATTTTCTGAATTAAAGAGAGATTGCCATCAAATATCTGATTCAGGTTCTGGAGGTCAAGACTGTCTTATTTCCATAAAATTCTATCCATACTTGTATCACGTACATTATTTATAATGAAGATAATTTTGGAATAAAGTGAAGAGTTTTTGTAAGATGCTTTGGTAATGAATTAATGACAGATTTAGATGACTGACCATTTAAGTAAATGATGGGTTGCCTTATTATCTAATATCTGGTGGTCCAGATAACTGTTTCATTACATTTAGACATGCTAACATGTAAAGGGATTTAAATAGATCGTATGTTAAAAATCAAATCTTCTGTTTTTTTGCCAGTTCTGTCATTTAGCTCCAAACCCAGCACATCTTCAAGAAAATTTAAAATATAGTAGTACTTAGGCTAAGATACTTTGACATTTATACATTTTTAATAGAAATGTACATATATATGTATGATATATGATATAGTCATATTTGTAAAAACAATTAATATGTTTCTTGGAGCTATGAAGAAGCAACAGATATCTTGTCAGGAAAAAGTATAAAATAATGTAGGGTATCAGTATTATAAACTCTATACTCAAACAAATAATTGGAGTATATACAAGTGGTTTTTGTAATTGTCATGAGTGTTTGACTAAAATGTATAGAAAATGAGGTAAGAATAAAATTATTTGGTAATTTCTTATAATTGGTAATGATAGAAATGCAACTAAGGAATAAAATATACTCGTTTAAATATCTTACACTCTACAATTCATTTATAATTCTTCATTACATCCTCCAGAATAACCTAACATTTGATTGAGTGAGGATATAAAAGAAGACAATATGGTGCATTCATCCAGAAAAGGGACTGTATTAACAGTGAAAGATATGAAGATAAACGTGCAAAAGCTGCATGGGAACATGTCTGTGTGACAGAATATTGTACAAATGAGTAAGTAATTTTGGAGGATTTAGGATACCCCAAATTATATTTGTGTCTGGTTCTGAATATAAATAAATAAATATGTGTGTGTGTGTGTGTGTGTGTGTGTGTGTGTGTGTGTGAGTGTGTGTGAGATAATGTGCCTGTATGTAGATGCATACTTCTCTATAGGTGTTTTGTAAAGAGCTATGTATATGCACATGAAAAATCAACTCATCCTAAATTAAGAAATTGTGTATAGATATAAGAAATTATAATAAAGATAGAAAAACTTCTTCAGAGAAAATTAGACCTGTCCACATTTCAGAAGGAAAAATGCCTAGCAGTACCATAAATGAATCATACATGAATCATCATGTCTTCCTTCTGTCATTTACAGAACTAAATATAAGAAGAAAGGCATTGATGTAGGACATGATGTTTATACTGTAAATTCATAATGATACTAAATTATCATTAACATCAGAGATAGAATGCTGCTATGTACTTGATGGTGATAGGAGGGTTCATGTAAGTCTTTTGAAAAAGTTATGCTTACTATTTTCACCTCATGGTTGGAAGAGGATATCCACCAATTTATCCTCTAAATATTTCATTATGAAATTACAGGAATTATAAATTTCAAAACTCAAAGGGCATTTTGCCTATTTCAAACACATACTAAACTTATGCTTTAGTTGAACTATACTATTGATGTTTAGTAGTGACATTTGAACTGATAATCCAAGAATTTCCATGCCTAACTAACAGGGAATTTAGACAAATCAACACAGTGACAGGTAAGCTACTAACAGTTATCACAGTTATCACCTTTTCTTTTTTCTTTTTCCTTTAATTTTTGGATCTTTAAGAGATTCATATAATGTGTTTTGAGCACATTCACATACTTCCCACAATTCTGTTCTATTTTCCAAAACTATCGGAAACCCATTTGTGTTTTTCATTTTCTTTTGGCTGCTGAAAGAAAACTATAGAAGAAAGGGTGGTAAGAGGGTGAAAGCCACATACTGTGATTGTCAAGGAAACATTTTCTTCTGGACACAGTAGGGTAGCGGCACATGTGGACATATAGCTATTGTGACATCAGGCACAAACTTGTGGAAGTGTCACAGTTCCATTTTCATACACTGACAATGTACATATTGCACACATGGGTTGTGCCTGCACACACAGAGACAGAGCAATGAAACTGAAGTAATGAGAGAGGCCAGGAGAAGAGAGCATAATGTTAGCTAAGAATGTAATCAAAGAATCACAAAGACATAAAAGAGTCATTCAAATCCAAATTAGCTAATTTAGGTATCTGAAATGTATTCAAATTGTTTCTGGCTACATATTACAATGGTAAGAAAAGATCCCTTGAATTTAAAACTGGTAAGAAAGGAACAGCTACAATTATCAGGGAAAAAATGGACTTTCTTTTATTCTTTTTGAAAGAAGACAGAGGCAGCAGCGTACATTTTGTATAAACAGTATATGTGAACTGATGCTGAGATTACAAAGTAATTGTTAGCCTATATTAAAGATATCTAGAAATGGCTAAAAACAGGCACATTTTACAAATGTTCTGATAATTACAGTAATTTTTTTCAGAAAATTATGAGAAATGGCCATGCAAAAGTATATTACTTTAAAATAATTTAGAGATGTGTTTTATTCCATATCATTTGAGTGTGTGTATGTTGAGGTGTGATTGGGTCTGGTGAGCAAGAGGGTTACTGCCCTCAAAGGCTAGAAATGCATACTGAAGCTGGAATTACAGCATGGAGTCTTCTCAGACGGGGCTAAGGACTAAACTCACATTCTCAATAAGAACAGTGCATGTTCAAAACTACTGGACCATCTCCCTTGCCCTGAATTTTAATATTAATGAATTTTAAAATATACAACTAATTTGCTAATCTTAATAGCTAATCAACAAGTTTACATAGATTTATGTATATACAAACCAAAGCCCTTTGGAATTGTTAGAAAAGATTTTAAGTTGTTCAATTAAACAAGTTTTTTACTAAAATTCTCCAAACTTTTTTCTCTAAAGTTCAGCAAATTAAAATTAACCACACCTATAAGTGTTATCAGTATTGCTTTTAAATGGCTCTGGAATGCAGATAATGCTTACCACTGTCAGCACTATAGCTTTGCCAGAATTAAGCAAAACTTCTGGACTGATTTTTCTTAACTTGGTTTTCTTTGATAAATCAATCAAAAAAGCTAGAACATGTTTTGTTAAAATATTTCAGACCATATACTTGACTGCTCACACCTTCCCATTATTTGATTTCTGGGTGAAAAGAAACATTAAAAAATATTAGAAACAATAACACTAAACTCAAAACAAAATTCAACCTTATAAAATTTGGTGCCAGGCTATTTTGTTCTAGAAATCAGAATTTAATGTGACCTTAATAGTTGATATGTTACTTAAAAAAAACCTGTATTCACTGTCAGATGACAGAAAGAGTTTGGCATTTCTAGGCCTACTTCACAGAAAAGAACATCTTAGGTTTTAGGAAATCTGTCTCTTGGAATTAATCTATTATTTTCTGCTTAGAAAATGCTTTAGTGTCCTAAAGAATATTCCATTCTCTGGGCTAAAGGCAGCGGGCTCTGAAGATTTTATGATGGCTCACATCTATAGATCAAAATGGATATATGAAATTCTATGATGATGTTTCATTTTCTCCTTTCTATAGACACCATGTGATCTTGAAATTACAGGAGGCAAGTTGTTTCATCAGAGATTTAAAAAATGTGATATCCAAAGGATACCACCACATTAGCCTAGCGGTGAAGCTCCACTTATTTAAAGTGTCTGGTGAATGCTAATAAATGACAGGTAGAAATGAACACAGTTAAAAGATTGTGTCACATACAGTAAAGGAGAAATTAGAATATACTTCATACTAGTAGGAATGTGTGTCTATAAGTTAGGGGCACTAAGATAATCCTCAGAAGTGACACCTCTTGAATAATGTGGCATTCATTTCTGTGTGTTTTTATTAGTCATTTGGTCTCATTATCTATTAACTGACTGTGTAAGAGTCCACTTCTCCAAATATCTAGGCTGTTTAGGTGACTCCAGGCATCCAAGCTAATAATGTGCACCAATGAGGGGCAAAACTTAGCCGACTCCACAAAGAATAACTGCACTGCTTCCAGCTTGCCATCAGATAGTTGCAATTTCACATTGGTAATGGGATTATATTAAAGGTTAAATTTGATTATTGCTGCCATTGCATTCCATGTATTTTAGTGAATTTCATTATTGGACACACACATGTTGACAATACTCTACAACATTCATACATTTCTTAGTGTTTGGTATTTGTGTCTCATATAATGTCAGATTTTCAGAAAGATAAATGGCCTAGATTTTATGTTCAAATTTTGAAATATGAAATATCAGTGATAATGATTGAGATGTTGAATGATAAGATAATGGTTATATACAATACATATTATAAAAGGTTCCTTGTATGCAGAAAACATTATGTTAGACAGTTACAATAGTTACCAAACATAAAATTTGGAGGTATTTTCGAGACCGAGTGGCATAGACATGGGAGTCATCATCATGGATACTAGTTGGAAACCATACTTATTCCTTGTTATTCATCTCTTATGTCACAGCTGCTTTACACACCGACACTTATCAAACCAGAACACTTTCTTCACAGTATACACCTGCCATGTAAGTAGGGTACGCTATAAATATGCCACAGTTAATACCACAGAAGCATTCTTCAACAAATGTTATTCATGACATTGTTAGATAAGTTTGCAGCTGTCTTGTCCCACATTTGTGAAAACTCTGAAAGCAATTTAAGTTGCCTTATGGCATGGATGTGTTGAATCAAGCTGTATCTAGCTAGCTACTGCATAAAACTCAATTTATAAAACACATTGTTTTTCCTGCTTCCTACCCTTTGCTTATCTACCTTTATTTAAGTATTTTGAAATTTTCCTGCCAACCAATTACCCAGGCTCAAAACGTATAACCTCATTTTGGTACCATTTTTAAGGGCACCTTACTCAAGGCAGAATTGACAGACAGAAAATATTTAGGAAAAAGGAAGTCAGTGTATTCAGAGAGAAGACAACTGATTACTTCAATTATGTAAATATCGATATGATGTAGGTTGGGAAACTAAATCAGACGACAAAGTTGGGAAAATAGCTAAAGCACTATGTAGTAATGAAGTAACTTAGGATATGTCTAGGTCTAAAGGAATTCATTTTTCAGTTGTTTAAAAATAATATAAATCATGATTACCCGAGGGAGGAAAAAGAAGCAAAACACAAAGCAATGCAATAAGTAATATCTACCTCAGAATAAAGCAAGTTTATTATTTTGTTTTTGATTATAGCAAAAATTTAAATTTTAGTGTGCGTTTGTAATTTAAAATTGTCAATTATTTGAAAGAAAGGAAAATTGTATTTGGGACTGTTAAGAGGAAGGAAAGTGAAGTTGAAAGGGTAACTATATTGAATTCTCAAAAAGATACAAATGGGACCTCATAAAATCGAAAAGCTTCTGTAAGGCAAAGGACACAATCAAGGACACAAAGTGGCAATTCACAGTTGGGGCAAGATCTTTATCAGCCCTATATCTGATAAAGGGCTAATACCCAAAATATACCAAGACCGCAAGAAGTTAGGCTCCAGAGAACCAAATAACCCTATTAAAAAGTGGAGTACAAAAAAAAAAAAAAAAAAAGTGGAGTACAAAGCCAAATAGAGAATTCTCAGTCAAGGAACCTTGAATGGCTGAGAAGCACTTAAACAAATGTTCAACATCCTTAGTCATCAGGGAAATGCAAATCAACACAACCCTGAGAATCCACCTTACACCAATCAGAATGGCTAATATCAAAAACTCAGGTGACAGATATTGGAGAGGACGAGGAAAAAGAGGAACGAAAGCTTCCCCATTGCATGTGTGACTGCAAGCTGATTAAACCAGCTTGGAAATCAGTCTGGCGGTTCCTGTGAAAATTGGAAATATTTCTAGCAGAAGACCCAGCTATATCATTACTTGGCATATACCCGGAAGATACTCCAATATATAACAAGGACATATGTTCCACTATATTCATAGCAGGCTTCTTTATAATAGCCAGAAGCTGGAAGCAACCCAGATGTCCCTCAACAGAAGAATGGATACAGAAAATGTGGTACATTTACACAACGGAGTACTAATCAGCTATTAAAAACAATGACTTCATGAAATTCTTAGGCAAATGGATGGAACTAGAAAATATCATCCTGAGTAAGTTAACACAGACACAAAAGAACACACATGGTATGTACTCACTGATAAGTGGATATTAGTCCAAAAGCTCACAATGCCCAGGATACAACCAACAGACCATATGGAGTTTAGAAGGAAGGAAGACCAGGGTATGGATGTTTCAGTCCTGCATTGAAAGTGCAACAGGTTTATCATGGGAGATGGAGGGAAAGAGGGACCTGGAAGGGAAAGAGGAGAGAAAGGAAATAAGAGGTCAGTATCAGGAACTAGAGGAAATGTTAATGAGGTACAGAAGTTCAGGAATTCAAACAAAAATAGGTAGCAGAGGGAATGAGGCACTGGGGATATCCATTGGAGAGTCCCAGATACAAAGGAAACTTGAGGATCTCAGTATCAAGAGGGGAGATAGAACCTGCAGAGACCACCTCTAGTAGATAAGCATGACCCCAGTCTATGGATGGGGCCACCCACCCAACTCAAAGTTTTTAACCCAAAAATGTTTCTGTCCAAAGGAAGAACAGGGTCAAAAAATGGAACAGAGACTGAAGGAAGGGCCAATCAGGGATTGCCCCACCTAGGGCATCATGTCTGCAGACACCAAACCCAAAACTGTTGCTGTGGTCAAAAGTGCTCCCTAACAGGAACCTGGTACAGCGGTTCCTTGGGAGATCCAGCCAGCGACTGACCAATGCAGATGTGGATGCTTGGAGCCAGCTATCAGACTGAGTTCAGGGAACCTGGTAGGGGAACTGGTGGAAAGACTGGAGGGGCAGAGGGAGATTGTATAGGACAACATAGGCTGGGCTGACCATCCACTACTCTTAAATATAAAAATCTGTTCTAATGAAATTTGGACATATCCTGTCTCTGACTCATTGTGTCAAATCTTTCTTTCACTCATCAATTTGTATGCCCCTCTATACATCACTTTCAAACCTAGCTGTTTTCTTTTACAAACTAACCTTACTTTCATTGTTTGAGATTAAAGGTGTGTATTTTAGCCAAAGCAGCCATGTTGTTAGATTAAATTCCTCTATAGAAATTGC
This sequence comes from Mus minutoides, assembly GCA_902729485.2. Taxonomy (NCBI): domain Eukaryota; kingdom Metazoa; phylum Chordata; class Mammalia; order Rodentia; family Muridae; genus Mus; species Mus minutoides. The sequence continues at coordinate 19,678 of LR752397.1, read as the reverse complement.
TGTTATGCATAATTATGTGGTCCAATTATTTATTTTGTTATTATATTGACAGCATTGGATCGGTTTATGGAGTACTACTGATAAAGAGATCAAGAGAATCTATTGGAAGATTGCATAATCTAGAGGAGAGCTAACATATTAATGCCCATAAATGCCAGAACAGATGACAAGGCAGAGAGTGAACTCAATTAAATTAAATATTTCTTAACTCAAGCTGGAATCAAGCACAATACACTGTGTCATTATGAACATATTAAGTACTTCAGTTATGATATAGAAGAGGATGGCCTAGTTGGCCATCAGTGGGAAGAGAGGCCCCTTGGTTATGCAGACTTTATATACCCCAATACAGGGGAATGCCGGGGCCAAGGGGTGGGAGCGGGTGGGTAGGGGAGCAGGGCCGGGAGGGGGAGGATATAGGGAACTTTCTGGATAACACTTGAAATGTAAATGAAGAAAATATCTAATAAAAGTTGAAAAAAAAAAAGAAAAACATACTGATATTTTAGAGCATTGAAAACAAAATAATAAAGGTAAAAGTAGCATTTCTAAAAAAAAAGTACTTCAGTTATGAAAGAAACTCATGGAATTAATATAGGAAGAAATTGATCAAAATAGAAATAAATGTACTTTGATTTGGCAATTCAAGAAGAGTATGTTAAGGTATTAGGGTATTAGGATAGCATTTATTTAAATAGGTTCTTTTTTCAGGTTTTTTTTTTTTTTTTTTTTTTTTTTTTTTTTTTTTTTTTTTTTTTTTTTTTTTTTTTTTTTTTTTTTTTTTTTTTTTTTTTTTTTTTTTTTTTTTTTTTTTTTTTTTTTTTTTTTTTTGAGACAGGGTTTCTCTGTGGAGTCTTTGCTGTTCTGGAACTCACTCTGTAGACCAAGCTAGCCTCGAACTCAGAAATCTGCCTGCCTCTGCTTCCCAAGTGCTAGGATTAAAGGCATGTGTCACCACTGCCCACGAATTTCAATAGTTTAAAATATATAGATTCATTTTCTGGCTTCTGGAAAGGATGACTTGAGGAGAATTTCTATGAGGTGAGTTGGAAGTCAGTCGGTTAAAATCATTTTAGTTAGGTCAGTTGGGAGTCATAGTAGGCAGTGCAGGGGAGTTGAGTTTGTGAGTTCATGCATTTTCTGCAGGTCAATAGAGACAGTTGAAGCCACAGAATAAGATGGAGCTGGAAGATTAGAACAAATTGCCAGAGTTAGTTTGAGGCCAAATGGAGCAATTCAGTGAGAAGCTGAGAAAAGCCAGGTTGAACCATTCAACTTGGAGAGAAGTTTCAACCAGAACAGCAGAATTAAACTTGGCAGCCAGAGTTCAGAAAGAACTATAAAGGGTGAACTTTTCAGCAGTAAATCTCAGAGGCTGAAAACATTCTAGGCTTGAATTAGATTTTACAGCAGTCAGTATCTTTCAGGACTTGGCCTAGATTATCAGACAGCTACAATAAGTCTCTTAGACAACAATGACAGCAGACTAATGAAAGATACTTGTACAAATTTCAGAATCTACAGGATAAAGGTAGAGAAGAATTGAAGCAAAATTTCTTTAGGTCTAACCTCAGAATTGACACATTATAAAATTTCAATTTAAAGGATAAAGTAAACAACTAGATCTATCCAAACTTATAGAACATAAAAGTAGATACAAAGTATTTAATAAATAAAAGTTTTCTTTATTTGAAGTAAATTTTTATGGCAAAGTACATGAACACTGGGAATGAGAGAAACAACAACAACTAAGCAAAAGATGTTAACATCATCTAAAATCAGTGTTTAACTCTTCCATGCTTTATCTCAGCAAACATCATTTTACGATTGCATTTCCATGTACTTACATTAGTAATTTAAATTCTTTCTTAAAAGGAAACAGAATATTTACGCTTAAGATTTGTGAGCTATAACAATAAAAAAATTAATAATTTCATAAACTGACTAACAGCCATATACAGTAACTTAAGAAATTAGCAAGTTAGATTTTTTTTTCCCATCACTATAGTAAGCAGATGTTTACTTATCTATCCAGAGTCTGTCATCTCTAATAAGTACTCAATGCTAAGCTGACAGCTTTTGTGTAATTTATGGCCTGATTGCATGCCCTACCTCTGACAATGAATGATTGCTAAACTTACATTTGCAGAAGTAAATTTCAAGTTTTGCTCTGAAATAACCCTCTTCATTTCACTCTCTTCTATCCATCATTTAATGGAAGGAATGATAAATTTCTCTATGAATTATTTCCAGAAAATAAAGCTTAAATTTTTATTGACAGGAATTATTTTAGGTTTAGGAAAATTTATGTATTAATTTTATTCATGGATTAGCCTATCATTATTTGAAACATTATTTCAAAATAAATGTAAATTCATTAAGTTATTTTTCTGTTGATTTCAATGAGGATAATTAAACTGGATAATTAGCTGAAACGATATGTTTCATTATTATGAATTTTGCAATTTAAATTTTCTTCTGTTATAAATAGTGTCACTTAAATTACTTTAGTATTTTCCTTTTCTTCATGAGTGTTTTTATAATGTTCATTTTGAAATACTTTAATTTTTATTTATTTTTTTGTGAAAATTGAGAATATATTGTTTTCTACAGATAGACAATATGTATTTTTTTAAAATTTCAGGCAATTCATGAATAAAAACAGCTATAATTTATTGCGTACTTATAAATTTATAAATTACTTTTATAGTTTCTACTCATCATAGAGAATAATGGGTTTCAATTTGATCTATAGTACTTGCATAGAACAATGTGATCATATAAACGTTCTTCTATGCACTCTGTCTTTCATATCATTTCCTCCTTTTCCCCCTTATTCTCCCTCTAGTTTTAAAGTTATGTGTTTTTAAAAACACTGCTCACTGTTAATGGTGCTTCTATAAACATAAATTTGCTGGTACATCTGTTGTGCCATGGTTTTGATTGTCTTGAGTATATTCTGGATAATAGATCACATTGTTACTATTAATTTTAATTGGTAACTTCAATTCAGATTTCTATAGTAGCTATACAAATTTCCTCTGTAACACATAATTATGTGTCCACTTCCTTTGTTTATTTCACTTGTTTTCTTTCATCTTCAGCAACAATTGCTGACAAAAATCTTTTATAAACGTTGAGACCCAGAGTCTTTAAATATTCAGTACTTAAAAAGCCTATGTTATCATGTCTGGAGACATGGCTTAGAGGTTGAGAGCACTGACTGCTCTTCCAGGGGTCCTGAGTTCAATTCCCACAAACCACATGATGACTCACAACTATCTGTAATGAGATCTGGTGCCATTTAAGAGCATGCAGACAGAACAAGGTCCAAGCTATCTTTATATATCAAATTTCCTCTTTTATGTACTAAGTTTGTCAATTATGGCTGATTATATATATATATATATATATATATATATATATATATATATATGTGTGTGTGTGTGTGTGTGTGTGTGTGTGTGTGTGTGTGTGTGTTTCAAACTTTCTTGCATTAAAGGAGAAGAAATGGCCCAGACATAATTAAATCCAACCAAAACTAAACACCGACTTCTATGTTGGTGTACCTCCTGTAATGTGGTTTTGCCAACATGTTGGTTTCTCTGTCGTACCCGAGGCTGTTGCCCCAACAGTGGTCACCCCTAGTTCTTTTTTGGGTAGTCCATCCCTGCCACATGAATGTGAAGCTTTGGCTGTTCTCCAAAATCTATAATGACTACAAAATAGCAATAATTCTTTGATTCTTGCACATTATCATGTTCAACTGACATTGTAGAACTTGCCCACCTCTTGACTACTGCTTCTTGCATGCTGGGACTGTTTATTTTAAACTCCAGATTTTATTCCCCTCCCTGTCTACCCTCCTACTCTTCCACATCTCTTATCTACTCCATGCCCCCCACGAGGATGTCCCCACCCCTCACCCCTACCCCCATCTCCACCATACCTCTAAACTCCCTGGAGCCTCCAGTCTCTTGAGGGTTAGGTGCATCTACTCTGACTAAAGACAGACCTGGTAGTTCTCTGTTGTATATGTGTTGGGGGCCTCATAGCAGCTGGTGAATACTGTCTGTTTGGTGTTTTAGTATCTGAGAGATATCAGGAGTCCAGTTTCAGTGAGACTGCAAGGTGGGAGAGAAGGACTTGGGAGGGAAAGGAGATGGGGGTGATGGCAGAGAAGGGAACATGATCAAGTATTGTGTGGAGAAAAGGACTGAAGCCATAAGGGCCAGCTGAAAGAATGAAAACAGGCAACCTCAAGAGGTAGGAGGTGTGGAGGACCCTCCAGAATGTACCAGAGACCTGGGAGGTGAGAGACTCTCAGGACTCAAAGAAGAGGGACCTTAGATGAAATGCCCTACTTTGGGGAGAGGGAATCGTAGAGCCCATTCCAGCAGAAATAAAGGATGTCAAAGGAGGGATGGTGTTACCATCCCACAGTCAAAACTCTGACCCATAATCGTTCTTGTCTGAAATAACTGCAGGGATGGAAGTGGAGAGGAGCATGAGGAAAAGAACATCCAGTGACAGGCCCAAAGTGGGATCAAGCTCAGTGGGAGGCCCTAAGGCCTGATACTATTATGGAGGCTATGGTGTGCTCACAAAAAGGGACCTATCATGACTGCCCTCTGAAAGATCCAACAAGCAGTTAAAAGAGTCAGATGCAATTATTTGCACCCAACCAATGCACAGAAGCTGCTGACACCTCTGGTTGAATTAGGAGAAAACTGGAAGAAGCTGAGGAGGAGGGCAACCCTGTAGGAGGACCAGCAGCTTTTCTTCTTTTATTGAAAATAAATTTTTCTCTTATTTAACTCAACCAGAATTTCCCCTTCAAAAATACCTTCCATTCCCCACCCAACTTCTTCCCTTCCCTTGAACCATTCCTCACCCATGTGCTCTCAGAAAAGAATAGGACTCTAAGAGGCAACAACCAAACACTCCAAAACACAGTAAGACAAGGCAAAAGCCCTTACACTGAGGATGGGTAAGGTACCCAGCAAACCAAAAGCCCCAAGACCAGACAAATTAGTCAAAGACACACTGACCCAGGTAGCTACGGGGTCTGTCTTAGGTAGGGTTTTACTACTGTGAACAGACACCATGACCATGGCAAGTGGTCAGCCTCAGTATATACATAGACTATCTGGTGGAGACCCTTGTAGACTATGCTTTCCTGTACAGTCTCAGTGAAACTTTATCTGCCCTAATGAGTGAATTTTGCAGGTCATGTTCTCTTGGGATCCTCCATGCCCTCTGACTCTGACAATATTTCTGCCCCATCATCCACGAGAATATAGGAATTCCTAGGACATAGACCTGATGTAGACTTCCAATTTATAATCTTTTCCCCAATAGTGTCTGGCTGTGAGATTCCCCTTCTGCTCTCATATGCTGCACTATGAGTATGTTAGAGTACTATTAGGAATCATTTCATTGACTTTTTTCAGTCATGTTCAGATTTAACCTAGGTTTCTGGTCTATCCAGGTGCTGGTTACTGGGAATCTAAGCAGTCTAGGGCATGGGTTCCCTCTCCAGGCACCGCCAAGCTAAACCTTCTCCATGTCTTTTTATCCCCCAGATTTCTTAATATGTGCAAAAGAAGTTTTCTTTTTGTAATTCAAAGTAATTACCAATGAATAATCTTTCAAATTGCCCTGTTCTGATAGAATTGGGATTTTCTTTTTTAAGTTGCAAACTTTTTTTTTTTTTTTTTTGCTTTAGAAAAATATAAATAAGTGGATATATATTCAGTTCGGAATTTGAGGCCATCGTAGTATGTTTCTTTGACATCCCTGAAGAACAGCTTGAAAGGATGCTTCCCATGCTTAGATATTAAACTGTCTATGGCTCTTGGGGTGAGTGTTACTATTCCACATCCCACAAATCCAAAAAATTATGAATACATATGTACTAATATGTATTAATCTTAGGTAAATATGAAATGATATTATTTCTTGTGGCTGTTCAAGAATCCTTAAGAATATTTCTATATATTTTCTCAAGAAATTACATTATGAAGAATGAATAACAAATTATAACAGAAAAAAAGGTTTTAAAGAGGAAAGCCAAAATTCAGTTATAATAAAGTGATGATCTTTAAATTTAATTATCTTAATTCATTATATCAGTAGATTATTTATTTATCCAGTTTTATTCTATTTTTTAGAATTGAAAATCTAATTCTGAAACTGTTTTCAAATGTAAGCTCTGAGAATACATAAGAAAATTTCAAAGAAAGCAATTGTAGACATTTTCACAAGATGAAAAAGGACTTGTTAAAATTTGAGACAGTATGTTTGAAGCACAAGGATAAATGAGTAAATCACAACAGATGGAAAGTTTGGAAATAGAAGCCTGCATATTGGACATGTGTTTTATTACAAAGAAGAAAGCAAGAAGATTGGAAAAAATAGTGTTTTAAAAGTGCCAGGTTAGCATTGTCAAATTTCACAAAACACACACATCCTAAAATGTGTATTTATTTCATCAATATATTAGGGCTGTGGAAGACTGTGGCAAGCTGTTTGAATAAATTACTAAATGCCGAAATCTTCTACTCCATGCTGAAAATGTAAGCATGTGGACATATAGCTGAACACATCCATCAACATAAACCTCCCGGTCTTTAAGGCCTCATTTGACTATCATTCCTTTTACTATATTTGTCAAACTATTTCCCTTTTTAGGTGTTTACATATAGTTCTGATAACCTTATTTTTGTAATATCAGGATATAAATATTGTATAAATATTAATAATAAATCATGAAATCTACAAAGGTAAAATAAAACTCAATTACCCTTTTAAAACTTATAAATTAATCAACATTTAATATTTTTAAATTATTTTTATATTTGAGAGCTGAAACAAAAAATAATTTACATGGTAAGATTATTGCTATTTCTATTAGAAATAATTTCAACTATATTTGTTTGACTTTAAGTTTTTTATCTAATCAACAGCAGAACAATGTGTACTTTCCTACACTTGATAATAATTGCTATCAATTTATCTGACTCTGTTACTTATTTATTTTTTTAAATAAAAATACAGTTTCATTACTCCTTTGGAAATTCTATTCCTTCCAAAATCTTCCCCCTACTCACTCTCAAATTCATGACCTGTTTTTCTATAATTATTATTGGTTACACATCATGTGTTAATCAATTAAACACATGTCCAATATGCAGGCTTCTATTTCCAAACTTTCCATCTGTTGTGATTTACTCATTTATCCTTGTGCTGCAAACTTACTGTCTCAAATTTTAACAAGTCATTTTTCATCTTGTGAAAATCTCTACAATTTCTTTCTTTGCGAAATTTCTTATGTATTCTCAGAACTTATATTTGAAAACAGTTTCAGAGTCAGATTTTCAATTTTGAAAAATAAAATATAAATCGATAAATGAATACTTAATCCAGTAATATAATGAATTAAGATAATTAAGACCATATTTAAATTTGAAGATCATGGCTCTCTTATACCTGATACATTTGTGAATTTTGGCTAAACACAAAAACACATATGCACATGAATAAATATATAAACATGGACTAGTGAGTCTATTTAATTTTACCTGTATGTATACACTTTAAAGGCAGATCACTTGGTATTGTATAACAGATTTGCTGCCTTATTCGGTGATTTATTTCTCAGCTGTAGCTATTCATCTAGAATTGGGGTCCTATGAGATTTTTTACAACTATATTGGCATATTATTTGATGTTGTCATAGTTCAGATCTTGTTTAGGCAGCCATATTCTTGAGATTTCATGTGTAGAATTTAATTGACATATCTAGAAGACACTATCTCTAAATAGACTTCTTTGTCCTATGTGTTCACGAATACTTCTGAGATGTTATCCAAACTTAGGTGTAAGGATTTCGTTGCCAATGTACAAGGATTCAATGGTTACTAAACACTCGGTGGCTCTCTGAATTTTGAACCATTGTGGATTTCTGTAATGTTTTCTGTTTTCTTCAAAAAAAAAAAAGTTACATGGATCTGAGATTAGAACTACACTTATCAGTGGGTATAAGGATAAACATTCAACTGCATTTTGGAATTGCACAGAAATAGGAAAATGACAACAGTAGGCCGTCCTCTAAAATAGATGATGTCATTAGTCTTGAGTAATTGGCAAGATTTTCACTAGTAGTTTTACCTCTTCTTGAGCTAGCCTTAAATTAAATTAGACAGCTCTTGGTTATCTCCAAGATATAAGTGCCACAATAACACTTTCAGTAATATCTTACAATTCTAAGCATTGTGGTCTGTAGAAATTTTGGCAAGGTAATACAGATTATTTTTCTTCTTCAGAGAAAGCATATAGTTTTTTTCTGTGCTATAAAAGCTAGCCAAGAGAGAGGAGGCTTATGTATTTATTCCAGCTGGATTTCTCCTCGTCCTATCCACAAAGTGAATTATAACTCCACTAATAAGGACTAATGTCCTAAATTTAGGAAGAAACTATGGCTAGGAACAACACACTATATTCTTTTCGAAGTCTCTTTGACTCCACCGACGAACAACTTGATAGGATGCTTCTCATGCTTAGATAAACTGTCTATGGATCTTTGGATAAGTATTACCATTCCACATCCCAGAAACACAGAAATTCATTATATATATATATATATATATAAATGTCATGATATATATGTGTGTGTTAATAGTAGATAATTATTAAATGATATGAATCTGTGGCTGTTCAAGAATCCTTAAGAATATTTCTATATATTCTTCTCAAGAAATTACATTCTAAAAAATGAATAACAAATTATTTAAAATAAAGATTTAGAAGAGGAAAGCCAAAATTCACAAAAGTATTAGGTGCAGTAAAGCTATGCTCTTAAAAGATCAACAATTGCTAATTAGAAATTATTTCTTTTCAGAAATACATGATTGTCCTTGAGATGAATAAAATCTTATAATAATAGATAAAATTTTACTCAAAATTCCTAAAACCTGTAATCAAGAGAAACTCTAAACAAATCAAAAAAGACACTTGTGAAACAAAATTACATCACAAGCTAAAGTATATAAAAATAGTATGCATAGACTTTATACAGTTTGAAAGGAAGTAACTGTGGATAAGGCATATAGAAGTGCTATGTTTCTGCCTCAAATAATGTAGAATATACTCAATTCCATTGCTTATTTATAAAATTGCAAATTAAATTGTAGTGCACACAGGATATATCATGGTGGATGGAATGAGAATAGTTAGCTCAGGCTGATATGATATATTTTAACAATTGGTTTCCAGTTTCTAAACTGTAAGCAAATATTAAAAAGTTGGCCTTGATGAAAGTGTCTCATTGTAAGTGGGCTTGAGGTTTCAAAAGCCCATATCATTCCAGTTAATTGTTTTTCTATAACTTATGTAAGCGATGTAAGCTCTCAGCTACTCCTTGATCAGAATCNATCTTAGCCATTCTTACTGGTGTGAGGTGGAATCTCAGGGTTGTTTTGATCTGCATTTCCCTGATGATTAAGGATGTTGAGCATTTTTTCAAGTGCTTCTCGGCCATTCGGTATTCCTCAGTTGAGAATTCTTTGTTTAACTCTGTGCCCCACTTTTTAATGGGGATATTTGATTTTCTGGTGTCCACCTTCTTGAGTTATTTATATATATTGGATATCAGTCCCCTATCTGATTTAGGATTGGTGAAGATCCTTTCCCAGTCCTTTGGTGGCCCTTTTGTCCTGTTGACAATATCTTTTGTCTTACAGAAGCTTTGCAACTTTATGAGGTCCCATCACAATCACACTCTTAAATTGCAAGCAAACCTCTATTTAAGTGATTGATTTTATTAGTCACCTTAATCACACTCATTATAAAAGAATCTGAGATACATGGATAATTAGAATTTTGAAAATGTCACTTAGTCAAAAATGTGGCACACCTAGAACACTTACAATTATTTTGTCAGAATATAACATTATTAAATATATTTTAATTATTTCAGGAAATTGAACATAAACTAAAAAATAAAACATAGCTATTTAATCACTAATCATTAATTTCTTGGAGAAAATGTTAAAGTATATACATACCAATATCATTCATTTCATGATTAATATATTCTTTTTATTTTTAGATATGCAAACTATTAAAAAGATACAACACCCCACCAAGAACTACTTAAAACGTCTATTTAGTTAAGTTATACATATTAGCAAAAGGAAAAGAAAGGGGGTGACTGGTAACATTTTGAGTTTATGTCCTTAGGGCTACAATAGAAATAAGGTTTCCAGTTAGAGTTACCCTGGCAATATAACAGGTATGATGCAGGTTATGAATGGCATGTGAGTTTCCTATCTGTACACTGGATAGTTTAAATAACTTCTCTCACTTTATTGCTTTAGAGCTACATCCCTCAAGTGATGTCATTCTCCTTGGTTGAAAAGAGCAAAACAAACAAGCAAACAAACAAATAGACTTACAGAAATCATAGAATACACAAAGTCTCAAAAAACAAAATGGACTGACTAGGCAACCTTGAGGCCAGGGCTTAAAACTGGATTGTGTCAATTTAAAAGAAAAGCCATAAATGAAATATGGAGTTGGGAGATGGAGCGAGGGGTGGAGAAAAGGATGGGAGGAGACAAAAAAGTCCTCTAATGCAACTGTAAGAGTAAGGAGTCTAAGAATAATTATAACAAAAAGAATCAGAGTTTGAAATATATATAATGTATGAGCCCATTTCTATAACAATTTTAGAAAGTGAAATCCAGTCTCCACTAATCGAAAAATGACTAGGACTGGGAAGAGCGATGTAATGGTAAAGGCACAGGCATTAGGACACTTTTTTTCCCCCCTCTGAGAGATTATGCAGTATCCAATATATCTTAAGCAATTTTCTTCCTAAGTACTCAATTATGTAGTCTTGTCTTTTATAATTTTGCAAAAAGCACTGTTTCTAATCTATTTTCCTACTCATTTTATCTCCATTTACTTTTCTACTTTACAATTCAAAGTGTTACATTTGTAACAAGAGATTTCAATATGCTCCTTGCTAGTTGAAAAAAAAAAATTTGATGTATTCCTCATAGCTTGTTCAATCCATTCCAAATGCAGTTTTGTTTTATGGATAGCCATTTTTAATTTTATCTTCTTAACAATATAGTTACAAATGGGTGGCTGTTTCATGACAGAGATGACTCAGCTTCTCCCAAATGCTTTCATTTACTCTGTTCTAATAGTATGTGTTTGTGTGTGCTTTCTGAATTATTGAAAATTATTTCTTTTCAGGAGACCTCACCTAATATATACAGGATTTTTGTAGGGGCTGGTCTTTGCATTCACAATAGAGATGATTAAACTTATTTACAAATATGTATATTTAAATGATTACATGTTTCCTCAGGTAATTTGATATTTCATTGTTTTTTTTGTCAAGTAACCAGAATTAGGAAACTATTGTAATATAATGGTATATATGGACATGTAAAAAATTGTTCGGGTCTGGGTGGGAAGATTTTCCACTTTATCAAGCACTTGCTACAAGATTGAGGATCAGAACTTGGGTATATAGAACTTACTTAAAAGCATATACCTGAAATTCCAGTACTAAAAGGCAGATACAAAGAAATCAAGCTAGCTAGCTACTCCAGCTGATCAGTTATGTCAGATTTCAACTAGATGAGCTTCTCTTAATGAAATGAAAGTGGACATTTACAACAGAGGACTGCCTGGTCCTCCTTCAGTGAGACAAGACAGGTCTAATTCTGAAGAGATGAGAGGATGCAGGCAGTGAGGAGGCCAGGCAGGAATAGATGATGGGGGATGGGGACGTCCTCTTGGGGACAGCAGGAAGGAGGAATGGGATGTGGAACTCTGAGAGTGTGGACTGGAAGAGGGTAATGACTGAACTGTAAAAAATTAAAAGTTATTAAATATAAAAGTAAAGCATATTCAAAATGATGCCAAATACGGAGTCCAGACTTCAACACGTAACTGCACAAATACATGTGCAAATACACAGGAGAACATGTTCACATACATGCAACCATACCACACAAACACACACAAAATGAAGTTAGCTTATGTATTGGGTAATCCTTTGCAATCTAACACATTTGGGTGCTTAAATAAAGCTGCTGTTTCCTCTGCATAAATATTTTTCTATAAAGATTTTAAATTGACAAATTAGGTTTATTTTAAAAATTTAATTAAAACACTTAAATATTATTCAGCTATTATCATTTATTTTTGAAAATATATGTTTTAGATTTGATTTTAAAGGTAGAAATTGAATAATTGATGATGTCACCAAAGGAAAAACAATAAAATAATTTTCTTTATGTTTTCTCAAGATACTTCCTATCCTATGGACACAGACCTCAGAGTTTCATAAGAATGGAGTAAAATGTGTGCAACTTTGTGATGTTTATATTTAGAAACAAAATTTGAACATCTATGAACAGATTGTTGAAAAAAGCCAAATTTTTTTCTTACTGTCTTTTTTGTATTCAACATCAAAAAATAATGCTTTGCTTAAATTTATTAGAGAAAAGAAAACAATAGTAAGATTATAAAATGAGAAAATATTACAAGCATCAGACAAATGACAAGATTTTCAAAGTCAAAAGTTAGTTTTCTGTAGATAAGAAAATATAGCATAAATATACTATCAGAATTTAAATTTGAAACAGGTAATCATTATAAATTTTATCAATTATAAAGTGACTTTTAACTACCTAATTATATAGATGTTTTATAGTACTGTTTAAACATGGTCTTTCTCACCAAAATTCATGTTGAACTCAGTTTCCAATGTAATACTATGAACTGAAACCATGAAAGAATTACTAGGCCAATTAATGGAATTCAAACTTCTGGATTTTATTTTTGGTTATTTGAATACTAAAACAGAAAGACAGTAAATATGATTGATATAATTTCAATTTGAATTGTGGCTTTTTAATTTTTTTCTGAGATAGGATTTCTCAGAAAAAAATCTGAGTAGACCTGGACGCCTTAGAACTCGCTTTGTAGACCAATCTGCCCTGGAACTCAGAGATTCACCAGCGTCTGCCTCTCAACTCCCAAGTACTGGAATTAAAGGCATGAGAACCACCACTCAGGTGAACTATAATTTTTGTTTGTTTGTTTGTTTGTTTGTTGCTTTTTGTTGTTGTTCTTTTTTATTTTTTATTTTATTTTTTTTACGTTTTTATTGGATATTCTCTTTATTTACATTTCAAATATTTTTCCCTTACTAGGGCTTCCCTTCAGAAACCCAGAAGCCCCCTATCACTTACCCCCTCACCCTTTCAAAGACTCCTAGTTATGGGGAACTGCCCATTTTCAGTAACCAGTCATGGCCTCAAGTGAAGAAATTGGAACACCAATCCAGCCATAAGACCTTTGAACGACAGTTTCTACTGCATGCAGAGAGTTTGGGAACTAGCAGAATTTTCATCAATGAGACAAGAGATACATCTATTGATAATCAAGTAAACACAACAGAAATAGAATCAAAGGCACAACAGGTTGAGGTTAACAGTCATCTCTCACATAAAGTGACTCTGTGATAAGTAACATCAAGAACTTAATTTTCTCACAAGTCAGCTTATATATATATGATTTCTCTATAGATAAACATCAAGTTGAGAATAATTTTAAAAAGTTTTATAATTGGAAGAATTTTGACACTTCAAGTGTGCAGGTAGTAGGTATATGATTTTAAGTAAAGTTTTAGGTTATGAGGTAACGCTAGGATTGGGAAGAATCCAGCAGATACCAACAAGAGACCTTCAGGGGCTAGAGCACAGTGGGACTGTATGAGTTTACAATAACATCAATTGTATACAATAAATATGTCTAAATTGTTAGGTGAATATTATTAAAATAAATTATGTAAAAATGTCAAAGAACTAATGAAAACAACATTTAAAATATAATAAAATTAGCTATAAGAAGGAAACTCTATACTAACTCTAACATGTAAAATAAAACCTTCTCTACAAACTAACATTGTAAATATGCATAGAAGCAAATCAGTAAAATATAGTACATATTTACAACATGTCTAATGGACTAACTATACATAATAAAATAATAGAATGAGTATATACAGAGACATTTCTAAGAAGGCAACACAAGAAGATATGAAATGGTGATTTGCTAAACATAATTTTCTGATGATATACACAGACATTTCTAATAAGTCAACATTTAAAAATATTAATTAGCTCTTTAGGTAAGACTGAATTAAAACAACACAGGAATAGCTCTTTGCTGCCAAATGTAAAAATGTCAATTGGAGGTATATTGCAGCTGAATTCTTTGTTACACACTGCTGGAAGAAAGTATAAATGAATGCAAATATGTTGAAGAATATTTTTATTATTTCCAGGAGATTTAAAGATAAACTAACCCTATAAAATAGAAGACAAGTAAATATACACCCCAGAGGGATCCCCTGTTCAAATGTGCATAGAATATTTATTCCCACTACTAAATAGTGTTTATGTTCCTTACAATTGTGAAAAAATAAGAATAAAAATTTATCCACAAGGATATATAAATAAAAAATCACATCAATAAAAGCAATAACAATGTTTTTCCAATAGAAAACTTCATTTCTCATTATTTTGCTTGGATTAACTTATTTAATCTCTAAAAAGACACTGAAGAGAAACTTGATATTTTTCATTCTAATTTGAAGATATCATGAATGCAAATTAATTACATCTGTTATTTAAAAATCACAAAATTAGTCAGAGATATTTCATTGATATAAATGTGTGTGTGTGTGTGTGTGTGTGTGTGTATATATATATATATATATATATATATATATATATATGAGTTTCCATTCACTAAAGTTATTTTTTTTTAATGAGAGTTATACAATTTGATGACTCATTCATTAAAAATATTATTATAAATCAACAAATCACAATGAAAATTAACATGTGTCACATACTTGAACAAAGCTGCTATGATAACCAATTCTCAAGTGTCATCAGCTATTTGGACCAGGTACCAAGGTACCACAGGCGACCAAGAAAACACCCTGAGTATTATAGTTTAGGTATAGAGACTCAGTTATGCTGATTTCACCTGACGTCATTTATAGTTTTTTTAAGATCATATTTCTAATTTTGCCCTATAATCTAGTCAAGTATGCAACACTATAAAGATGTTAAAACTTAAGGAAGAAGTGGGATAGAGTTAGATTTAAGGAGTGATTGCCTAGTGTCCATGAAGCCCTGGCTTCTCTTTATAGCACTGCATTAGCCAGATTTGAGAGTTAAAGACCACTCACAATGTAGAGTCATTAAAAAAAAGTTCAAGTGCATCCCTAGATACAGAGTCAATGTGAAGCCAGTCTGGGATACATGAAAACCTATTTAGTACATGAAGTATGTAAATAAGATTGGGCTGAGATGTAGGTCAATAGCAAAATTTTTGCTTAACATTTTTGCAGAACCCTAAATTCAGCTGTCAAACACAAACACACACACACACACACACACACACACACACACACAATTTAAGAAAATGTGGTTTTTCCTTTTTTTTTTTTTTTCCTCAGAATATCTTCGTCTTTCATTCCGAGATAAAGCCAAAACAAGTAGTATCCTGAACCTGAACCCACGGGACTACGTTATTTCGTGGGAGCGAGGAGGACCATTTGTCTGTAAGAAAGGACGGGCAGGAGAGAAAGAAAGGAGACCATGCATTTGCGAGGTTTTGTCACATTTACTAAGGCACAATACCCAGTTATATACATACAGCAAAAAGGAGTGGAAAAGGACAATTCAGGAGGGGGGACAAAGGCTTCAAGGTGGAGGACATATGGGGGGTGTAAATGGCAGGCTTGAGACATCCTGTGATTTATTTCAGAGTCCTGGCGCCTGCATATCCCTGAATGCAGGTTCTTTCTTTTAAGAGTCCTAGGTGTCAATTCAGGGCACAAAGACCATCCTGTTCTGAGGAGCAGCCTTGTGTGAAAGAGGAAGGTGACTCAGCTCCCAACAAATGGTTAATAGGCTCTCAGGTGGAAGCTGTTAAAGGCCTGGTTTCCATCAGCCTGGTTTCCCACAAGGTAGGATCACCTGCATCTTGCTATGGAATACTCCAGAGTGACCCTTTTACCCCTTTCACATTCTCAAATGCTTGTCTCAAATGTATTTCACCTGACAGTTTTACCTTTTAGAATTACTTCTGGTTTTGTAAGATCAAACCAGAAATACCCCTACTCCAAACATGGGCTGTTCATACATCCCAAGAACCACGAGAGAGACCTGTCTTGATGCAAACTGCAAGAGGAATTTTAATCGGAGCTCCAGGATGACCCCATATCCCATACAGGGGACAGGGGGGTTGACCATGAGGCTCGAAAATTAGGAGCTTTTATAGCAATGGGGTAGGGGGATTGGGGAAATTGGCGCGGTTTCACATGATTGGATAGTTTAAACATCAGCAAGATACCCAGGTAGCTAACTCTAAGAGACAAGGGGGAGAGGGGGAGGTAATCTACCTAACAGTTAAGTCATATGCTACCTTAGGCAACCTCCTGGGGCATTGAGACATTCCACAGAGGTTGCTGTGACATTCAGAGGGCGTTGGGCTATTCTGTGATTGTTCCAGGAAAGGCTTGCCCCGTAGCTAGGGCCATTGGTTAGTTTAAAGGTTCACTTTCCCTCATGACACAAGGGACTCCATTTTGTCTTTGGTTACGTACTACTCTTTCAGTTTAGTTGGCTATTCCTTTTCTCCAACTGCAACAATCTGTGATTCAGTTATCTGCACTGAAGGGCTGTTGCAGGCCCAAGCATGGCAAATTTGGTACCTACAGGTCCTGGCCTCCTTCCCTCTCCCTTGCTAAACTGTTGAATTTCATTCCTAAATATAGCTAACAAAATCTATCTTATTTGGCTACATTCTTATGCTCAGTATATTACTGAGACTGACCATCACCTATCAAAACACCAAGGTACAACAATTAAAAATCTCCTTTGGGTACCCTAATCATCATACCTAATCAGAACCTTCCAATTCCCTCTTAGGTCTAACCCAGACCTCCCCTTTTTCCCTCTTAAAATGCACACCTGCAAAACTATTTCTTGCTGTTTCTGCCTGATTCAGAGTCAGCCACCTTGTCCCTCTGCCTTGCTTAATAACGGATCTCCTTATATTTGATAAGTGCTGTGGTCTATGCCTAGTTAGGACTCCAGAGAGGTGTACCCTGCAGTACAGAGGTACTTTCATGAGTGAAACATTCGCTCAGCTCAATCCAAACGTTTTTTATGAATGTCTGTTATTGTCTGAAATTGTCTGTGATAGGTGCCCTAAAGTCATCATACTATGTCTTTGCTAATGGAAGTACTTCCTCCATTATACCTCCTACCATATAGAATATATACTAAATAAATGAATATTGGAGTTTTTTCAAATTTAATGACATATATAAATATTATCTTTAATATGACTGCATATTGGATACATATGTAAGCTTTTGCTGAAAGCTTAGTATTAACTAATGTTAATACATTACTTAACTACTTTTGTGTTTTAGAATTTGATGCATTTATACATTTTATTATGATCATATTTAGCCTCATTACTCTTTGCTTTCCCCCTTCTACTCTTGACTCACTTCTAAACTTGTTCTCTTATTTACATGTGTGTGTGTGTGTGTGTGTGTGTGTGTGTGCATGTATAGAGGTCCGGTACAGATCAGATCCAGAAAAACTCCATTGTTATTTGTAAATAGTTTGTATTTTTTCAACTTAATTAAAATGTCTTTGTTGATACCAAAAAACTTACCAATAATTCTGACATGGGTTTATATTCAAAGACTTATACACTGATTTTTTTAAGTATGTATTTTGAATAATCAATAGAGAGAGTTAGTTGAAATTCAAACTGCCATATTTGCATATATATATATATATATATATATATATATATATATATATTTGCATATATATATATATATATATATATATATATATATATATATGGCTTTGGGTTTGATCTCAAACAGGAGAACACACACACACACACACACACACACACACAGATTCACAGACACATATACAGAAGAGAGAGAACAACGACAGAAAGAAAGGCAGATACACACAGAGACAAAAACAGATAAAGATAGAGAAACAGAGACTAGTAAACTATAAGAGAATGTTTCCAGTTAGAGAACTTGAGCAAACCCCTAACCAAAGAAATCAGGAGACCATTATTAAAATCTAAACAAGATTGTTGAATTACATTGAGCTCAAAGCCTTTGCTGGACTTCATAATTACTTCAGTTTTATAAGGTGTTACTATTGAAAAGAACTATGAAAAGCTAAAAAGAAACATTCCTATGCAATTTCTTGATTATGTATTATAATCCTCAAATTAAAAAAAAAAAAAACAAGCAAACAGACAAACAAACACAAAAACCTAATTTACAATTGAGTACCTCAGAGCCTGCAGAGAAAATAGTGGTATTATCACATCCTACCAAGAAATTTGGTTGCCAAACGATAGCCACATCAACCCACTCACAAAACCTTAGAATCAAAATTTGTTTTGTCTACAAGCTACTTAGGGATAAAGTTGGAGCAGAGATTGAGGACATGCTCTGCCAATGACTGGCTCAATTTGAGACCCATCCTATGTGAGAGAGCAAACCCCTGACACTATTAATGATACTCTGTTATGCTTGCAGTCAGGAGCCTAACATAACTGTCATCTGAGGGCTCATCCAGCAGCTGACGGCAACAGATGCAATCAATCTCTGCTATGAACCTATGAACCTCCTTCCAGAACTTCCAGAAAGCCAGATGGACATCACATTATTATTTTTTTTTTTAAATCGGAGCTATACAATGGCCCACAGCTTGACTGTACTCTGTTCCAATCTAACCTAGTTTCTGAAGCTCCCTAAGACACTGGTATGAAATAGAAATCAAGTCTGAGTATGTATAATGGTGTCTTTCACTTAAAGCAACCCATAGAAGAATAGCTCATCTCCTCGTAAGAGAACAAAACTGGTAGATTAATATAGTTTTTTAAATACAGTTTTGACAATCAAAATTTACAGCTCCTTTTAAACATGAATACTGATGAATGAACACACATCTCCATTTATCATGTGCTATCTCATATAGCCCAAACTTGGATCAAAAGATTCACTTTCAAGAGTGAGAATGAGTCACAGTAGGCTCTGAAGAAGACAAGTGCTATATCCCCTACTAACTTCTAACCTCTTAATGTCTTCCTTAAACCTCTGGAAACATATATATTGGAAACATTTCATAACCAATAATAATATAAGTTCGATATAACCATAATTCCACTGCATGAAGATATGTGTAACTCTATTCAGAAAAGAAAGTAAAATACAGGAATTGTATTTTACTAAGGAAAAGATTTTTCAGTCATTAGTTACAATAAATTATTTGTATGTCTGCTATGATAAATAGCTAGCAACCAATCCAAACGCTGTTCTTTTTTTTTTCAACTTTTATTAGATATTTTCTTCATTTACATTTCAAGTGTTATCCAGAAAGTTCCCTATACCCTCCCCCCTCCCGGCCCTGCTCCCCTACCCATCCGCTCCCACCCCTTGGCCCCAGCGTTCCCCTGTATTGGGGCTTATAAAGTCTGCATAACCAAGGGGCCTCTCTTCCCACTGATGGCCAACTAG
>LR752396.1:64320-88083 GCA_902729485.2 Mus minutoides | reverse complement strand
GGGATAGATCTGCCCAATATAGGCACACAGAATGTATTCATATTAATTGGGTTGTGTTTTCATTGCCAGGACATATTTGGGATGGAGATTTACGACCATTATTTTTGTATTCAGAAATGAACCCAAGTCCTCTGGTAGTGTTCTTAACCTCTGACATATCTATCTAGACTTGTGATGTACAAGATTTTTACATTTGCCATAAATGATATATTACATAGCTTGAAAGTCATATCTTGTACCTTCTTAACAATTTATCTACTTAAAGCTCAAAAAGCCTTTGGACTCCTTCATTATATTGGTTGGAATTTCCATAGTTGTTTTTATTCTACTTATTGAGTTCTTCTTTTCAAGTATTTCAGTTTTGTTTTTCTATTTCTTTATTTAATTATAGTTTCAAATCTCATTTGAATTTTTTGTTTCCTTATGCTTTTATCGTTTGGGGGCATTAATTCAAAGTGTGTTTTCTCAATCAATTTTTTTAACCTTTAAATCTTTTTATTTCTTTACCAAGAATTTAATTTTGTTCATTCCCATGTCAGTACGCAGAGATAGAAGTGTATGGAAGAAATATTTCAACTTGGTTTTTCTCTTTACTTGTGACTTTGCAATTGTATTGACCTTTCATAACTGGAGGTAGGACACAGGATGAACTTAAGCTAAGTTTAACTTATCTACTCCTTTCTGCATTCAGGTTAAACAGAAAAACAATTGGAAGACCTTAGTGCCAATTAGGTGAGTTCTGTGGAGCCTCAAAATATATATATGTCCTCATTGCTCAACTGCAGGAAGTTGTCTCTCTTATTTTTCTGTGTTTGGTGAATAAATGAGTAGGATATTCTTAGCTAGATTTCAATAGAATCTTTAAACTTATAACTACACCCAAACTATACTAACTGAAAAAATAAAAGCACATTAAAAGCTGAGATATGGATGGGCTTAGATCCTTTGTCAAGGTCACCTGATCATAAGTGTTTGGGTTCATTTCTATGTAGTCAATTCTATTCTATTGATCTACCTGCCTGACTCTGTACCAATAACATACAATTTTAGCACTATTTCTCTGTAACACAGCTTGAGGGCAGAGATGGTGATTCCTCCAGAAGTTCTTTAATTGTTGATAATACTTTTTGCTATCCTGAGATTTTGGTTATTCCAAATGAATTTGCAAATTACTCTTTCTAATTCTATGAAGATTTGAGTTGAAATTTTGATGAGAATTGCATTGAATCTGTAGATTGCTTTTGGCAAGATGGCCATTTTTACTATATTGATCCTGACATTCATGACCATGGGAGATCTTTCCATCTTCTGAGACTAAAACACCAACCAAATTTTACACATGGAGGGACCCATGGCTCCAGCTGCATATGTAGCAGACGATGGCCTTGTCAGGCATCAAAGGGAGGGGGGCACTTGTTTCTGTGAAGGCTCCATGCCCCAGAGAAGGGGAATAGCAGGGGGTTGAGGTGGGAGTGGGTGGGTGCAGAACACCCTCATAGAAGTAGGGTTAGGAGGATGGGCTAGGGGATTTCAGGGGGAGAAATGTGGAAAGGGGATAACACTTGAAATGTAAATAAATAAAATATCCAATAAAAATATGCATACATTTAAAAAATTGAAAGGTGTTTCTGTACTCTATATTGCCTTCTTTTATTTCATCCAGGAGACAGTTTTCTATTGAATTGAAAAAATTGCATGCCCTCCTGTAACAATTTCTTTATACATGTTCAAAATACTAGTGTACAAAGCAAGAAATTATGTAAGATTGAAAAGAGGAAAGTTAGAGAAATGTGCAGAAAAAATATTTTATTTCAAGATAATATTGTATCCCAGAATTCTGTTATGAGAACTGTTTAGACTGACTGTTTTTCATTCTTATTTTCTTTCTTTCTCTCTTTCTCTCTTTCTTTCTTTCTTTCTTTCTTTCTTTCTTTCTTTCTTTCTTTCTTTCTTTTTTCCTTCCTTTCTTTCTTTCTTTCTTTCTTTCTTTCTTTCTTTCTTTCTTTCTTTCTTTTAGATATTTTCTCTATTTACATTACAAATTTTATCCCCTATCTTCATTATTCCGCTGAAAAACCCTCTATAACCATCTCCCCTGCCCCTGTTCATTCATCCAACCACCAACTCCTCTTTCCCTGTCCTGGCATTCCCCTACATTGGGGCATAGAGTCTACACAAGACAAATGGACTCTTCTCTCACTGATGTCCCACAAGGTCATGCTCTACTCCATATGCAGCTGAGCCTAGAGTCTCTCCATGTTTTATACATCTGTTGGTAGTTTAGTCTCTGGGAGTTCAGGAGTACTGGTTGATTCACATTGTTGTTCCTCCTATGTGGATGCAAACCCCTTCATCTCCTTTGGTCCTTACTCTAGATCCTCCATTGGAGACTCTGTGCTCATTCCAATGGCTGGCTGTGAGCATACACTTCTGTAGTTGTCAGGCACTGGTAGAGGTCTCTCAGGAGACAGCTATGTATCAACAAGCATTTGTTGGCATCAACAATAGTGTCTGGGTCTGGTAACTCTATATGGGATGGATCCCCAGGTGGGATAGTTAAAGGATGGCCTTTCCTTCATTTTCTGATCCACTCTTTGTCTCTGTAGTATTTTTAAAGAATAATGTTTTATTCACATTGTGGTTCTGAAGGCTGGGAGACCAAGGCTTTGGTCCACATCTGGTGAAGCTGTATTGTATTCCTTGTTTGTTCTGTTCTTTTACCTTTGCAATGCTGAGAAAATATGGGACATTAGGGTCACATGAACAGTAGACAAGTGATTTACATAGGTACATGTTCACACAGGCAAAAATTCTTAATGTGGAAGTTCTGACCCAGCTACCTCATGGGAAAGCAGGCATACTCAGATATAGACCACAGAGGGATATTATAAATGATTCAATTATAAGTTAACAAAATAATCAATACAATTATTCTATCATGGAGATAATAAACTATTCATGAGACTTCATGAACAAATAACCTCTCTCACACTCCATATCTAAGTATATTGTAATGCATATTAATTTCTAAAATACATTTTGGTGGCAATATTTATAGTCACTCCTAAAATTTGAAACCTGAGGAAATATTACCCAATACATTGAATACTATATAAGTAAGAATAGAAACATTATAAACTGAAGACTACAAAATATAAACTTTAGCATATACTGAATATTTAAATTTAGAATTAATACACACAAGAATATATTATCTAATTTGAATTCAATGAATAAATAAGCAGAAATGTCAACACATTTAAATTATTTGATTTTCCTTTTTCATATTGTGAACTTATATTTTTCCATTCTTCTGTTCCTTCTCCTTCTGTTATTGACCATGGGGTCCTAACCTATGCCCCAACCCAGGTCCAGCCTCCTGTCAGGATAAGCTAACTTAGAGTCAAATTAAACAAGAAAACAAGGCTAGGTGTTGGTAGCACATGCCTTTCATCCCAGGACTCAGGTGGAAGAGATAGGCAGATCTCTGTGAGTACAAGGCTAGCTCTATCTAAACAGAGTTCCAGGACAGCAAGGGCCACATAGAGAAACACTGACTTCAAAAACCAAAACAATATTGTGACAAACAGAACCATTCAGTATCACCATATTGTGAAGGGGAACAAGGATATCCAGAGAGGTGTGCTTAGTTCATCCTGGTAAATAGGTTCTACAAAGTAAACCTGAATTATCTTTCTGTCATTCTAAATTCAGTTATATATTCTCAAATTTGTGATACAACTATAATGGAATAGAATGTTGATTAGAGGAAGATAAGCCATAATGATTTCTTCTTTGTTAATAAAAGCTAAGATGTCTCTCACATGAGTCTGGAGAAATGTCATACATGTCTTGCCAAGGGAAAGTGAGACAAATGAAGCTAAAGGAGAAGGCCTTAGCTGTCCATTTGACAAATGTATACAGCTATAATGTTCCATAATATCCAATAAAAATCATTATTACTTTAGAGCTTGCATACAGACTATGAAGTGATTGAACATTCACCAATTTCCTTGAAGACAACATGTAAATGAACCTGCATGTGAACCATACAATAGAATTTTCTAGAGAGCTGGTCATTTTTCTCTGATGTCACGAAAACAGAACATCAATGTTTTTAAACTTCTGTTTGCCATTTAAATTTTAATATATTAAAAATTGAATCAACTTACTAGGGAAACAAGAACATAGCTGGAAGGAAGTTTTTGGTGTTTTATTGAACAGAAAGCTCTGTGATATGCAATCATGCAAGGAACCATAGAGTTGGCTTGATCTTGTTCTTTTGATGTATGCCTCATGATTTTCAAGTTAAGTCCATGACTTTTGGGGTCCAACATGACCTCCAGTACCAGTGAAACCTATGCATTCCCTCAGCCAGTGAAGTGTTCAGCACACATTGTGTTTGTCTGTATGTTAGTTCTGTTAGTTGTCAAGAAAGCATGAAAGCCTGACAGGAGAATTGTTCTTCAACATTAATCTTATAGTACGCTGTATAACTTATAAACTTCATTGAATCCCGACAATTAAAACTGTTATCTATCCTGGCAATTGCAATTTATTCTGTTTCTGATAGAGGTATTAATTCTCCAAGTGCTCTTATTAAAACTGTCAGAGCTTCAGTTGTGCTTTGGCCCCTCAAAACTTGCCTTACTTAATTCATGTGACATTTTTTTTTAATTCTTTCAGAAATATCAGGTAACTTTCACCAAGTATGACTGTGGGAAACTTACAGGTTATACCAGGAACAAGGACCTAAATTATGGGAAATTAATAGGGGAGGGGGAGGAAAATTTTAATTCAAGAAACTCCTGAGGATTTTGTGTGAAAAGTATAATGTAAGTGCAGTCTTTGAAGGTAAAAGAGATGGGGCAATCAGTTTGTCAGGAACAACATTTGCTTGCAGGAGTTTGGCAGACTTTGCTGTTTGATAAAAGCAGTAATAAAGACACCATCAGTTTGTGAAACTCCTGGAGCTCAGTAGTAATTTCAGCTTTCTTTCATAGAAGAAGGAGCTTTTTACACCAAAATTAGATCCCAGTTATAGAGCATTCGCTTCCAGTCTGCAAATCCACCCAGGGCAGATGGGTTGGTTGGATGTTCAGGTGCTCAGGTGTGCTGGAGCTACAGACCCCTACCAAACTCAGAAGCAGCCTGACAGAGTCTGTCATAACAAGGGTTATAAGCAAGACCCTCTAATAACTAATAACTGCCCTAATAATTGCCCCGTGTGGGACCCCCAGAAAGCACAGTGGACACAAGACTTGTCTACTCTGCCAAAGCCCTATTTTCATTAAGGTCTGCAACTCCATATGGAGCAGACCTGGCACTCTTGAAATTCTTGCACACCCTAGAGACTGTCTGTCTAGAGTAGGTCTGCTGTAATCAGAGATATAGCTTTCCTTTCTCCTGGGATATCTAATGTAACTAGGGACATAAGAGGCCTGCAATACCTATGTACACATGATGCCCACCTAACCAGATACAGCACTATCTGCCACCCAGGAGCCCTGCTCTAACAGATTTCACAGAGATCTAATGGTTACAAGGAGGGGCACTGCTTAAGGCCAAAACAAGAAGGCCAGTTGATACCAGAGATAACCACATGGCAAGAGACAAGCACAAGATCATAGACAACAGAAATGAAAGCAATGTGGCACCATCAGAACCTAGTTCTCCTATTACAGCACACCCAAGATAAACTAACATACCTGAAAAGGAAGATTCTGGCCTAAAATCCCACTTCATGAAGATGATAGAGGAATTAAATGGTAACAAATTATCTCCCTTTAAGTATAATTCCTTTTCAGGGAAACACAAACAGATGAAGGAATTGAACAAAAACATCCAGAACTAAATATGGAAATAGAAACAAAGAAGAAATAACAAATGGAGGCAACTCTCCTTATGGAAAACCTAGAAAAAACTCAGGAATTGCAGGTGGAAGTACCATCAACTGAATAACAAAAAGTGATAGAAGAGAGGAAGTTATAGGGGACTTCCGAGATAGCATTTGAAATTTAAATAAAGAAAATATCTAAGAAAAAAATCAAGAAATAGTAGATAACATAGAAGATATTTAAAAAAACAGACAAAAGATGTAAAGTATTAAAGGTCCTACCAAAAACATTCAGAAAATTCAGTATAAAATGAAAAGTCAAAACCTAAGAATAATAGGACTAGAAGAGAGAAAAGATTCCCAGTTCAAAGGGCCAGAAAACATTTTCCAAAAAAATCATAAAAGAAAACTTTCCTAACCTAAAGAAAGAGATGGCTGTAAATGAACAGGAAACCTAAAAAACACAAAATAGATTCAGTCAGAAAAAGAAATTCCTCCCATAACATAATAATCAAACCACTAAATGCAATGAACAACAAGAAAAAAAAGTTTAAAAAAAGTAATGAAAAAGGCCAAGTAACATATAAAGACAGACCTATTAGAATTACACCAGACTTCTCCACAGAGACTCTAAAAGCCAGAAGATCCTGAAAAGACATCATAAAGACCCCAAGAGACACAAATGCCAGGATAGGCTATACTATCCAGCAAAACTTTCAATACCCATAGTTGGAGAAACCACAGCATTCCATGATAAAACCAAACTTTAACAATATCTTTTATACAAATCCAGCCCTACAGAGGATATTAGAAGGAAAACTCCAACACAAGGAGGGTAACTACACCCCAGAAAACACAAGAAATTATAAAACAACAAACTTAAAAGAAGAGAGCCACATAGCATAAGACAATTTATAACAACAAAAATAAGAGGAAACAGCAATCAGTGGTCTTTACTATCTCTCATCATCATTAGACTCAATTTTCCAATAAAAAGACATAGACCAACAGACTGGATTGGATATGTAAACAGGACCCATCATTTTCCTGCATACAAGAAACACACCTCCATGCAAAGACAGATATTACCTCAGAGTAACAGGATGGGAAATAGTTTTTGAACAAAATGTTCCCAAGAAACAAGCTGAAGTGGTCATTCTAACATCCACTAAAATGGACTTTCAACTCTAAGTGATCAAAGAACACCTGAGAACAATACTTCTCAAACTATTGCTAACAAAAGAAACAGAAGGAACACCTACTACTTCACTACCTAGTTCCTTTTATGAAGCCACAGAGAAACAACAACAACAAAAAATAGAACTTCTGACCAATTTCCCTTATGAATCCACTATATAAACAAACTGAAAAAATAACCCACTATTAACTCATTAGATATTGAAAAAAGCATTAAATAAAATACAGCACCCCTTCTTGTAAAACGACTTGTAAAAATTGGGAATTTAAGGCACATGCCTAAACATAATAAAAGCAATATACAGCAAACCAAGAGCCAACATCAAATTAAATGGAGAGAAACTTGAAACAATCCTATTAAAGTCCCGGACAAGAAAAGGCCAGCCACTCTCTCCCAATTTATTCAATATAGTACTCAAAGTTCTAGCTAGAGCAGTTAGAAAATAAAAGTAGGTCAAAAGGAGAGAATTTTGAAAAGAAGATGTTAAGATATCACTATTGTGTATGACATGGTAGTATACATAAGGTAACACAAAACTTCAACCAGGAAATTCCTATAGCTGATCAACAACTTTAACCAATTGGCTAGATATTAAATTAACTCAAACAAATCAGTAGCCTTCCTCTGTACATAGGATAAAAAGGCTGAGAAAGAAATGAGGGAAACAACACACTTCACTGTAGTCACAAATAATATAAAATAACATAGTGTGATTCAAACCAGGAAAGTGAAATATCTGTATGACAATTACTTCAAGTCCCTGAAGAAAGAAATCTACGAAGATATCAAAAGATGGAAATAACTCCCATTCTCATGTAACAGTAGAATTAAAATACTACAAATGGGCATCTTACCCAAAGCAATCAACAGATTTCATACAATCCCCATCAAAATTCCTTCTTGATTATTCAAGAGATAGAAAGGGGAATTCTCAACTTCATATGAAAAAACAAAAATCCAGGATAGCCAAAATAATTCTCAACATTAAAAGAATTTCTGGAGGAATCACCATATCTTAACTCAAGCTGTACTGCAGAGTAATAGTGATTAAAAAAAAAAACCCTCATGATATTAGTACAGAGATAGATGGGATGATCAATGGATTAAACCCACACCCCTTTAGACACTTGATCTTAGACAAAGAATCCAAAACAATACATTGTTAAAAATAAAACTTTTGCAGCAACTGGTATAATTCACTGGCTTCCTACATGTAGAAGAATGCAAATTGGTCCACATTAATCACCTTGCACATGAATCAAGGACTTCAACATAAACCCAGATACACTGAATCTAACAAAAGTGAAAGTGGAGAATTAGCTCAAAAACATTGGAACAGGGGATTGTTTCCTGGACAGAGCAACAATGGGTTGAGCTCTAAGATCAACAATTGAATAATGGAACCTCATAAACTTGAAAATCTTCTGTAAGGCAAAGAACACTATCAATAGGAAAAGCAGCAACCAAAAGGTTGTGTAAACATCTTCATTAACCCTACATCCAAAAGAAGTTTAATATCCAAAATGTACAAAAACTCAAGAAGATAGACTCCAAAAGACCAAATAAGCAAATTAAAAAAAAAAAAAAATGGGTCATGGAGCTAAACAGAGAATTGTTAGCTGAGTATTCTAGAATGGTGAGAAGCACTTAAAGAAATGTTCAATATCCTTAGTCAACAGGGAAATGCAATCCAAACAACACTCAGATTCCACCTCACACCAGTGAGAATGGCTACGATCAAAAACTCAGGTGACAACAGATGCTGGCATGTATGTGAAGAATGAGAAACACTCCTCCATTGCTGGTAGGATTGCAGACTGGTTCAACCATGCTGGAAATCAGTCTAGTGATTCCTCAGAAAATTGGAAATAGCTCTATCTGAAGAGACAGTCATACCACTCCTGGAGCCAAAAGATTCTCCACTACATCACAGAGATACATGTTTCACTATGTTAATAGCAAGCTTATTTATAATAGCCAGAAGTTAATACAACAAATATGACCCACAACAGAAGAGTGGACACAAAAAAGTTGGTCCATTTACACAATGGAATACAACTAATCTATTAAAAATGAGGACATCACAATATCTGAGGGCAAATGGATGGAACTAGAAAAAATAATCTGGAATGAGGTAACCCAGACTCAAAAGTAGATACAAGGTATGTACTCAAGCACTATCTCAGAGTAAAAAGATGGAAATGGTTGTACAAGAAAATGATTCCAGGAAACAATTAGGAGTTGAAATCCAAAAATCAAAATAGATTTTCAACCAAAAGTTTTCAAGCATGATGAAGAAGGACACTTCATAATCATCAAGGGGAAAACGGACCAAGAGAAAATCTCAAATCTGAACTTGTATGCCCTAAATGCAAGAGCACACAAATTCATAAAAGAAACTGGCACTTTATGTTCGGGTTCTTTGCTCTCTTCTATTTCTTAGGTTTTAGCTTTTCACTGTGTCCTAGATTTCCTTGATTGTTTGGTAAGGACCCTTTTGCATTTTGCATTATCTGTGACTTTTCAGTCAATATATTCTATGGTATCTTCTGCACCTTGGATTCTCTCTTCTATCTCTTATATTCTGTTGGTGATCCTTGCATATATGTTTCCTGATATCTTTCCTAGGTGTTCTATCTCCAAGGTTGACTCCTTTTGTAATTCATTTATTGTTTCTATTTCCATTTATTTATCCTGAATGGCTTTGCGAAATTCCTTCACCTTTTTTGGTGAAATTCTACCTCACACTAATCAGAATGGCTAAGGTCAAAAACTCAGGTGACAGAAGAAGCTAGTGAGAATGTGGATAAAGAGGAATACTCCATTATTGTTGCTGGGATTGTAAGATGGTACAACCACTTTGGAAATCATGCTGGCATTTCATCAGAAAATTGGACATAGTATTACCTGAGGACCCAGCTATACCAAAAGAAGGGCATATAGCAAAAGATGCTCCAATATATATAACAAGGACACCTGCTCCACTATCCTTATAGTAACCTTATTTATAACAGCCAGAAGCTTGAAAAGCCCAGATGTCCTGTAGCAGAGGAATGGATACAGAAAAAGTGGTACTCAACTTACACAATGGAGTAGTACACAATTATTTAAAAGAAATGGGTACATGGAATTCTTAGGTAAATGGATGGAAGTGGAAAATATCATGCTGAGTGATGTAAGCGAGTCCCAAAAGAATACCCAAGATATCCACTCACTGAGAAGTGGATATTAGTCCAAAAGCTCAGAATACCCAAGATACAATTCACAGACAACATGAAGCTCAATAAGAAGGAAGACCAAACTGTGGATGCATCTGTCCTTCTTAGAAGGGAGAACAAAATAACCATAGGAGAAAGTACAGGGAAAAGTGTGGGGCAGAGACTGAAGGAAAGGCCATTCAGAGACTGCCCCACATGGGAATCCATCCCTTATATAGTTAACAACCCTAGACACCATTGTAGATGCCATCAAGTGCTTGCTGACAATAGCCTGATATAGCTATCTCCTCAGTGGCCCTGCCAGAACCTGACAAATACAGAGGCAGATGCTCACAGCCAACCATTGCACTGAGCACAGGGTCCACAATCAAGGAGCTAGGGAAAGGACTCAAGGAGCTGAAGGGGTTTACAGCCCCATAGGAGGAAAAACACCAACCAACCACTACCCTCAGAACTCCAAAGGACTAAACCACCAACCAAAGTGTACACATAGAGGGACCCATGGCTCCAGTTGCATATGGAGGAAAGGATGGCATTGTTGAATTTCAATGGGAGGACAGGCTCTTAGTCCTGTGAAGACTTGATGGCCCAGTGTATGTGAATGCCAGGACAGGAAAGTGGGAGTAGTTGGATTAGTGAGCAGGGGGTGAGGGGTAGGGGAAACCAAGAGAGGGGATGACATTTGAAATGCAAGTAAAGAAAATATCCAATAAAAAAATGAGAAATGTTCAACACTCTTTTCATCAGGGAAATGCAAATCAAAATGCCTTTAAGGTTCCACATTATATCTTCATAATCTCTAAGATCAAAAATTCAAGTGACAACACATGCTAGTTGGTATGTGAAACAAGGGAACCACTGCTCTGTTGCTGGTCAGAGTGTAAACGTGTACAACCACTTTGGAAATCAACCTGGAAGTGTATCAGAAAATTGGCAGTTGTAGAACTTTGAGTGGTAATTGACCACCTAACTGGTTGTCATTATGAAAAATATTCCCTCAGCTTTACAAAAAAATTGCCAAAGGTAAAATTACATAAAGATATTTTGTTGTACAGTGTGGAACTGTACAACCATCCCAGGAAGTTTGGTAAGGTAGAGCATGTTGAGACCTGGAGACTCAGTGGACACATACTTGAGGCTTAGGTAACTCCTCGGTCCCTGCCAGATTTCTGGACTGGAACACATGCCACATCCTCACATAGGGAACTGTGATCTGTGGTCATGTATGCAAAGAACAGAGTTCTCCATGCTAATGATATACCTAGAGGCCCAGAGAGCTTAGCAAGCATGCTTTCCTTCCTAGCCATTCCTTCCTCTAAAAGGTATTTAATCTCAGGTCCACCCTGTGAAGTGATATGATACAGTATATATCCATTTTCCACCTTGAACAGAAATATAAATGTTTAGAATCTTAGATTGTCTCTTTCATCAAGATCCACCCTGTAGATCCTTGTATAAGGCATTTACTTCAGAATCACAGCTTAATTTTCCTATAAAAATCTCTCTGTGCTTACAACCTGCCTTTACCAATCTAAGGACATTAACAACTGAGTCAAGCCAGAGCCCGCCTTCACCGACCTCCTGGCTAGGTGCTCTCCCCAACCAGCTGGATCCCAATTCTGTTTTTAGCTATTCTGGGATTCCGAAGAGTGCCTGGATGTCCAAGAATCAGAGAACCCACATTCCCAATCTAGGAACTACTAAACCAGCTCAGGTTTCCCACATCTCAGACTGAGCTTTCCTGCCCCTGACCCAGTGTCTTGGAGCTTCCCTAGAGCCCTGCACCTTCTCCATCAACAGAATAGGATAAGCACAGTCAACACCCCGACCCACCCATAGGCCTCCCTGAGAGGCTGTGCTCAAACATGGGGAGACAGACACAGTTGTGGAAGAGTTTGAGAACAGAGATAGTGATTCCCACAGATGTTATTCTATTGTTGAGAATTGTTTTCCCTATCTTAGATTTTGCTTTGCTATATGGAGTTGAGAATTGTTCTTTCTTTGTCTGTAAAGGATTAAGTTGGAATTTTGATGGGTATTACATTCAATCTTTAGAATGCTTTTGGTAACAAGACCATATTTACTGTATTAATCTTACTTATCCATGAACATGTGAGGTCTTTCCATCTTCTGAAATCTTCCATTTCATTCTCCAGGAACTTGAAGATCTTGTCATACAGATCTTTTATTTGCTTGGTTAGAGGTACACCAAAATATTGTATAATATTTCTGGCTATTATGAAGGGTGTTATTTCCCTAATTTCTTTCTCAACCCATTTATCATTTGTATAAAAGAAGGCTACTGATTTGTTAGAATTAATTTAATAACCAGCCACTTTGATGGAGTTGTTTATCAGCTATAGGAGTTCTCTGGTAAAAATTTTATGATTGCTTATATACACGATCTTATCATCTGCAATAATGATACCTCAACTTGCTCTTTTCCACTTTATAACCCCTTTGATTTCCTTTTCTTCTCTACTTGCTCTACCTAGAACTTAGAGTAGTATACCAAATAGATAAGAAGAGAGAGGGCAAGTTTTTCTTGTCCCTAATTTCGGTAGGATTGCTTCAATTTCTCTCCATTTAATTTTATGTTGGTCACTGTGTTGTTGTGCACATATAACTTTGATTATGTTCAGGTATATACCATGAATTCCTGATCTCTCCAAGTTGTAGTAGAGTGAAATAGTGATAAAACTGCATAGTATTTTGTACAGACAGATGTGCCAATCTGTGGAATAGAATCAAAGACACAGAAAAAATCCATATACCTATGGATACTTCTTCATTGACAAAGAAGCCAAAGCCCTATAATGGAAAAAAGAAAGCATCTTAAACAATTGGTGCTGGTCTAACTAGCAGTCTAATAGCAGACACTGAATCTAAAGAAGAGAAACTGGAAAACAGCCTTGAAACCATTGTTTCAGGCGAAATTTCCTGAAGAAAAGA
This sequence comes from Mus minutoides, assembly GCA_902729485.2. Taxonomy (NCBI): domain Eukaryota; kingdom Metazoa; phylum Chordata; class Mammalia; order Rodentia; family Muridae; genus Mus; species Mus minutoides. Next base: position 74,879 of record LR752396.1, on the reverse strand, counting down.
CCAATGGTTCAGGCTTTTAGATCAACACTTCATAAAAGGGACTTCATGAAAGTGAAAAGTAATGCAAAGAACACTGTCAAGAGGGCAAAATTGAAACCTACATATTGGGAAAATATCATCACTAACCCTATATCTGATAGAGGGTTAATATCCAAAATATATAAATAACTGAAAAAGATACACTCCAAAAAAAACAAAAAACAAACAAACAAAACAAATAACCCAAATACAAATGGGGTGTGGAACAAAATAGAGAATTCTCAATGAGAGAATCTTGCATGGCCATGAAGCACTTAAAGTTGCTCAACATCTTAGTCATCAGGGAAATCCAAATCAAAATGACCCTGAGATTCCACCTTATACCAATCATAATGGCTAAGGTAAAAAATAAAAAATTAAAAAAAAAAAAACTTAAGTGGCAGCACAAGCTGACAACGATGTAGAGAGAAGGGAATGCTTCTCCATTGCTACTGGAATTACAAACTGGTACAACTGCTCTGGAATTCAATCTGGCAGATCCTCAGAAAATTAGAAATAGTTCTACCTAAAGACCCAGCTATAACACTCTTGCTCATATACCCAAATAATTCTCCATACCACAAAACATGTAGTTCAATATGTTCACATCAGCCTTACTCATAATAGCCAGAAACTGGAAACAACCCAGACACCAGTCAACTGAAGAATAGATACAGAAAATGTGATTCGTTTTCACAAAGGAATACTATTCAGCTACTAAAAATGATGACATCATGAATATGGCAGGCAAAAGGATAGAATTAGAAGATATGTTCCTAAGTGAGGTAACCCAGACCTAAAAGCCATGCATGGTATGTACTCGTTGAAAAGTGGATAGTAGCCAAAAAGTATGCAATACCCATGATACAACTAATGGACCATATGAAGTTTCACTAGATGGAAGGCCCATGTGAAGCTTTTCCCATCCTACTTAGAAGGGAGAATAAAATAATTATGGTAGGTAGAAGTAAGAAGTCACCTTGATGGGAGAATGGAGCAGGGAGAAGCAGGGGAAGGTTCAGGTATGGGGGAGACAGGATAGAAGCCCAGAGGGCCAGGAGAATGAATAGAGACTATGCAGCAGCAGTGTGGGGTGAGGTGCAGAAGGAGGAACCTAAGAAAGTCACAGATACCTTGGATGTAAGAGGCTCTCAGGATTCACTGGAAATGACCTAGTCCACATACCCAACATTGGGAAAATGGAACCTGAAGAGACCACCTGCTGTAGGTAGACAGTGTCCCCAGTGGAGGGATGGGGCCCGCAAGTACCTTTAATTTGTTTGTCACAGAATTCTTACTAAATAAAGAAATGCTGTGACAAAAATGGAGCAGAGACTGATGGAAAGGCCATCCATTGTCCCTCCCAACTTGGTATCCATTCAATGGACAGGCACTAAATCCTGATGCTATCACTGATGCCATGCTGTGCTTGTAGAGAGGAGCCTAGCATGGCTGACCTCTGAGAGTCTCTATCAGCAGTTGACTGAGACAGATGCAAATACTTTCAGCAAAGCACTGAAGTAAGATCACGGACCTCTATTGAAGAGTTAGGGGAAGGATTAAGGAGATGAAGGGGATAGCAACCCCATAGAAAAACCAAGTGTCTATGAACTTGGATCCCTGGGAGCTCCCAGACACTCAGCTACCAACCAAAGAGCATGCATGAGATGGTCCTTAGCCCCTGCCACATATGTATCAGAGGACTGCCTTGTCTCAGTGGGAGAGGATGGAACAAATCATTTAGAGACTAGATGTCCCAGGAAAGAGGAATGTCAGGGAGTGGTAAGAATGGGTGGGTGGTTGGGTTGTTGAGAATCCTCTCAAAGTCAAAGGAGAGGAGGAATTGTTGAAGAACTCTGGTACGGGCACCAAGAGGGGAACAATGTTCAGAACACAAATAGATAAAATAGTTTATTAAAATAAAAATAAAGAAATAACAGAAAGAAAAATGATATTTTATCCAGAGTGAATAAAATGGAACTTGTGAGAAGGGAACTTGTTGGAGAATATGCATTACATAATTGAGTGATGTCATCACATCCATGAGGCATCCCTTTCAGGGAGACTTTAAAGGTCAATAAGTTTTATTAATATCCAATAAAATCATTACTGACTATTATTAATAGCATTCACATACTCAAAAAATTTTTGATTTTTCCCTTAACCCACAATTAAATAAGGCAATTAGGTCACCAAAACCACAGACCACGAGATCCACTAGGCCATGGATATTGTGAGAGTTGTAGGGTCATCTTTGTAGGGAACATGAAATCGAGCTCAAGGGTATAAATGCTAAGGCACCAGGTTTTCCTTCATAGTGGACTTGTGATTTCCATTTACCACACACCTCTTTTTTCTCTTTCTATTTTTTTAGAATTTTAACTCTAATATGCCACAAGAAGTTTCTTCTTTAGCTTTGTTTATTTGTCTATCATGTGCTTCCTTTATCTGAATAGGTGTCTTTCCTTAGTTAGGGAAAGTCTTGTCTATGCATTGGACTGCAGTTCTGCTCCTTCATTCATGCCTATAATTCAAAGACCTTAATGTAAGCACTGTAAGTCTAAAATGAATAGTAGAAAACAGAGGAGAGCTTTCCAGTACAGCCATAGGTCGTGGCTTCCTGAAGAGGAGGAGGATATCTCAGGATATTACTAACAGACACAGGAGATTGCATGTAACTGCAAGATGCTAGCACAGCAAAGAAACAAGGAAGCAAGTAACTAGTCATCCTAAGGATGGAGGATGTTGCTGCCAGTCTGCACCTAGAGCGGTACACTTCAGAATATAAAGCAAAAGATAAAAGAAAAAAGAAAAAAGAAAAACGATACTCCACAGCAGAAATGATCTGATCAGTGGGTGGCCCAAAGAAATGAGCAGACTTTTAAAATAAGCACAAAATCCAAAACTTGCATGAACAAGCATGAACCATCATTGGCCCACAAATATGTAAATCTAAACAACCCAAGATTCCAACATGCTCCCATCAGAAATGCTGTCACCAAGGAGAAAATGCAATGTTTCACCAGACCTATTGTTTGGGTGTTAAGAATTAACTAAGAAAAGTATCAAGTAAAATAATATGCAAACATTGAGTTATACTGTGTGCATCTCAAGAAAACTGTAAGTGGCATTTCCTTAAAGTTTGTAAAAAATCGTTAGAAAAAAAAAAAAATGGAGTCAGGAAAGCCAGGAAGAAAGGGACCTTGACTCCTACACCTGGGTAGATTCAGATGTTATGATAAACAAACCTTTAGAATGGCTGGCCTCATAGCTGTAGGTATTCCCTGTCTTGCATTAACTTAACTTCCAAAAAATAAAAAAATAATAAAATAAACTCTGTTTGGCTTTCTTTTAAGTTATTGTACTCTTTTAACAGTATTAGTTCAATATATGTAAAGTTATCTATAACTGCAAAATTGTCCACCAGATTCACAACTTTAGCTAATACAGTAAAATATGCTATTCTTATAAATTATTTTAAGGATTGGCAGAAGAAACCATCATCTATTATTCATTTGTCTATGAAGATGGTAAGAGTGATAGAGAAAGCTTGCACTTCTTGTGGTCTGAGCATGGGCCCATAGTTTGTAAATACTGAAGACTCCTCCCTGGACTCTTGAGATCTTGCAGCATTCTGATATTGAGGGTACCATTTCTCACATGCAGAATCATGAGCAATGAAGGTCGTGTTTAGTCCATCTTAACCCTTCCTTCATTCACTGGTCTAGTTTCTCTCTCTCTCTCTCTCTCTCTCTCTCTCTCTCTCTCTCTCTCTCTCTCTGTGTGTGTGTGTGTGTGTGTGTGTGTGTGTGTGTGTGTGTTTGTGTGTGTGTGTGTGTGTGTGTGTGTGTGTGTGTGTGTGTGTGTGTGTGTAGAGACTAAGAATCTGTATTGCATATCATCTTACCTCCTGTCTTATTTCATTTATATATATATATCTTCTTTTAAAATAGTTATATGTATTCTACTTTATAGCTTTAAATGAATTCTTTGAGAACACATAGGAATGATACAAAATTAAATTTAGACAAACTGAAAAATAGTTCTCTAGATACATTATTTGCAGGGAGACAGATTGCTCTTCATGTGGAAATCATTTAAATCTTTTTCCATTTCATTATACAAAGATCACCATAGTTTATTAACTGGGGTGTTTTAAATCCCTTACGTTTTTAAGACAGTTGATATGGATTTGTACTCATTAGGGAATTTAGTTCCCAACAGCATGTAGAGACAATGAAATGTATTATACAGGAAGACACTAGGCAGCCTCCAGAATACTCCACTAATGACTTTGTTACAGTGATAGAATTATTTTATACATGTCAAGACAATTACCCTATAGTCATTTGATTTTGTTTGCCCTGGATTTATCTCATCATAGAATAGAATAAACTAATAAATCTTGAGGAAAGCTTTAGTTTTGTTTTATATCCATAGGTTATGATATACTTCTGAGCAGTTTCTATAAAGAAAGAGAGAAAGAGAGAGATGAGGAGAAAGAAAGAGAGAGAGGGAGTAGGGAGGGAGAAAGGAAGGAAGGAAGGAAGGAAGGAAGGAAGGAAGGAAGGAAGGAAGGAAGGAAGGAAGGAAGGAAGGAAGAAGGAAAAAAATAAAGGAAAGCAAGCAAGCTGGGAACAATTCTTGATTTTGTGTTGCCAATCTGCAGTAATTGAATGTGGATTTCAGGAAGGCTAGCCTGAACCACTGGTTCATTTAGGGCAACATAAGATGAGCTGTCTAATGATGATATTGAAGAAATAATAGGCAGAGCTATTACCAGTTTAAGCATGAAACAAAAAAAAGTAGGCGAATTAAATCAAACCTTCCTTGGAAAATCTTGTTAAGTTAAACATAGAATCATTCAACAAGCTTAAAAAAAATTTCTTCTCATTTGTAGATAGGTCTCATGGACATATCTACCTAAATCTCCAGGTGACTAATACTCAATGTATCCTTCAGTATGTCTTGTTTATGGGTGGCCTGGCAAATATCCTCTGAGCTTATCAGAAAATCTTGATGTTTATTATTACAAAATCTTTCATCTTCACAATTTCTGTATTCAAGGCTAACACAGGTATAAAACCACAAGAAAGAGCCCTGTAGTGTTGAAATCACATTATTTGAGTTCACTGCTCAGCTCTAGAAAGCTGTTTCTGGCTTGGGTGGGAATAAGGAAGAAATAAAAGACTGCTCATCTAGCTGATAGAAGCTTTCAGTTCTTGACCTCACTCAGAAAATGCTGTTGGCATGTGTGCTTCCATACTGGTGGGTTGACGGTACACTGATGTTTGAGAAGGATTACTCTATATTCCAGTATCTCTTTTTAAATTCTATCTTCATAGAAAAATCCTAGGGAAAACATCTGGAAAGCAATTAGTTGTTTCTTGAGCTGAAAAAATCCAGTATGTTCACCTCATGTGCTCTCTTTACAGATGGTGCAAAGACCATAATTTCCTGTGTCTGTACAAGGCACTAAAACATACAGGAGACTGAGGTCTATTATTTTGTTTTATTTTCTATTTATTTTCTTTATTTTTATAATAAAATAAATCACTCCCTACTTTCCCTTTTAACCTCCAATCCAACTACATAACAGTTTTGTCTTTAACAAATACATAACCTCTAATTTATTGATTGTTACAGACAGACAAACAGACAAAGGTAAAGACAGACAGAAAGAGAAAGAGAGAAAGAGAGAGAGAAAAACAGAAACAGAAAAAGAAAGATACAGCAAGAAACAGAGAAAATGACAGACAGATGAGCAGTGATGTTTTTAGTGTTGTTGTTATTGTTGTTGTTGTTTAGCTTCTGTTTTGATGTTCTGCCAATAGAATGATTTTTTATGCTTCTAGACAATCCCAAGTCCCAAGGTGGTGGTAGTTCTATTCAGGTTCTAAGGAAAGACAGATTTCTTGGTAAATGAGGTACATGTCTGAGACATAGCCAGCAGGAGATTATTGTCCAAATCTGACCAATCCATTCATTAATTCATAATAGGAAAGTTTATTCAAGGTGGCAGAACACTCATGACCTAATTAACTTGTATATATCCTAAATTTTAATATATGAAAATGCAGATAAACTTTACTATGAGTTTTGGTATAGACTTTTAAAAAATAGCCAGAAAAACTTGAAGCTAAGAAAACATCATAAAATTCCTAGAAAAGTTTGTAAAACATGCAGACAATATTACAAAAAACAACTAAATAAGAACTACTAAAATAAACGCTAGTTTAAACTAACCATACATAGATTTCATACTGATATACTTGTACTAAAACATACATATGTAATTTATATGTAATATGGCATAATTATAACATGAAATGAAAGTTATTAGGTCCCTTAACTGACCTTTTCTTTGTTTGTGGTCTAGATTTATTTTTGAAAATTCATCTACTCCTGCCTGTTTCTTGTGACTACCTTCCTAGTACTCCACAATATTTACCATGTGTGTGATTATGCATTCTTAGTTTTGTTGAACATATTTCTTATTTTTTTTCCTATCTCAATTTTTAACAATATTAATTTTTCATTTTTCTCAAATTTTAACTCACTTAACTATTCCATGACAGTGTCAAAAAACTTATTTGCTCAAACATTTTTCAATTACAAATATACTATATGAGAACCGTTTCTCACACAGTTGATTTTGTTATTAATATCTTTTTAGATCTAGTCATTGAAATCCATTTATGCTCCAAGTTTTTAAATCATATGTATACATATTCTGAGCATTGCAAACTATCAACTTTTGTATTTATATTTTAATGTAACTGAAAGAAAATAAAAAGATAAAAAGAAATGATGTAAGAGACAACCAGCTCTCATGATAGAAAACAAAAAACAAAACAAACAAACAAAAAAACCAAAAAACAGAATCTCTTCATAGTTCATTTTTCACTGCCCATTAAGAACATCATTTTCTTGGAACTATGAAGGCTCTGAGACCCAGTATAGGGGAATGCAGGAACCAGGATAGGGAGTGGGTGAGTTGGGGGGCAGAAGGAGGGGAGAGGGGATAGAGGATTTGCAGGGGGGAAACTAGAAAAGGGGACAACATTTGAAATGTAAATAAAGAAAATATATAATAAAAGGTAAAAAGAAAAGAAAAAAGAGCTTCATGAGACTAAGAATCTGTATTTCATAGCCATCAAGCAGGCAGCCCACACAATCTGATATGAGGCTCTAGACACAAAGACAGCAAAGGACTGCCTGGTCTGACATCAGTGAGAGAAGATGCACCCAACCCTAGAGAGACTTGAGCCCTGGAGGTCTGGTGGGGTTTGGGGCAAAATCCTCTTGGAGACAGTGGGGGTGGGGAAAGGGAATGGGATGAGGAAATGTAGGAGGGAGGATTAAGAGGAGGATAATGACTAGACTTTAAAATATATTAAATAACAACAACAACAACAACAATAATAATGATGAGCATTAGGAACAAAACATCTTGGTAGGTTAATACACATGGTACATTTGAGTAGAGAGATGTTAAAAAGACCTCTCAAAAAAGAGGAGTTGCCACAGAATAATTCCATATTAAAACAAAGAATGGCACTTTATTTTGTTGGTAGTGGTAGATGTGGTTGCAGAACAATGGAAGGGACAAATTTCACTCCACATTTACTAGAACTGAAATCCCCATGAATTTTATTTTTTTTAAACTTTTATTTTGATTATAGAAGAGCTCTAATTTATTTATTTATTTTAAAGATTTTATTTTATTTATTATACGTAAGTACACTGTAGCTGTCTTCAGACACTCCAGAAGAGGGAGCCAGATCAGATGGTTGTGAGCCACCATGTGGTTGCTGGGATTTGAACTTATCACCTTCGGAAGAGCAGTCGGGTGCTCTTACCCGCTGAGCCATCTCACCAGCTCGCTGAACACGTATAACACAAAGAGGAAACATTATCTGAAGTAATTTCTCAATGATTCCTTAAGATATAAACTTTTATTAGCTTTCTGTGAATGCTTCTCACCTGACTTATTCACCATTATGGAAATTAGTGAGCAGAGCAATGTCTGAGGATGACACTTTACCCCCATGTATCCTTTATGGACACATGAAAGATTTCTGTGTCTAAAGACAATTGAATATATTTGAGTAATATTCCTGTTATTTGTTTAACATTCTATTGAATTGAACACTTCTATTTCAACATGTAAACCTTACTATCTCCTATAAATTACAGTTTCTATAACAAAGACATAATTTTAGGTGATATACTTAGTTGTATTTTATTGAACTAATATCTTCTTAATATCATTAAAATGTGTATATTTAAAATATGTAGAAATTACCTCAAAAAACTTCACGTAGATAAGAACTTACACATTTTATAGTGATCATTTCAGTAGTGATGGAGTAATTATTTTTGCTCTATGGAATACACTTCAGTATTTTACCCATTTCAAAGTCAACTTACATTGTAAATGTATAAAGGAATATCCACATTTCAAAGTTCAGGGTTTTTTTTTAACATAATAATTCAATAGTGTATAAAAATAGAAACAAGTTTTTTGATTTGAAATGTTTTATTTCATTAATAAACTGAATAACAAACAGTGCATTTTTAAAATGGTATTGGCAACTGTTTCGTTGACATAAGATTTTGTTCATAATTGCCATGAACTTATCCTTGGGAACATTCTGCTCATCATATTGGACTTAGTTGAAGATTGGTTAAAGCAAGGTTATTACAGTGTAAAGAGGTTATTGGCTTTGCTTTCAACATGACATTCAGAGAAACCCTACAAGGCAGCCTTTCTTAGAAATTGACAAGCAAGTTTTGGATTTCTTGACAGTTTTGATAATACATAATTTTAATGCTAATATGTGGATTTAAATTTTTATGATACATATTTAAAATTATAGATATTAGTCTCTTTCAAATTGGCAGAAGGAGTGTGAAATGACCAATTCATTCAACTGAAGAAATGTAATCTCCAGCCATTGTCAAAACAATACAATTGACGTTAAAGAACACTATGTGTGTCAACTTGGAACTTATTTATGTACCATGTCACCCAAAAATCAGTATTTACTCTGGGACTTGGGAATGTACAATGGGTATTTAATCTAATGTGTCTACCTCCACAGATACACGTGACATAAGTACACGTGTCTCACTGCATATCCTGTTAACAGAGATGAAAAAAAAATAAAAAAAGAAACTGAGAATCTAAAATACCACCTCTTCCCCCTCCCTTTTGAAAATTCAAAAATTGTTGGTTTTGGTAGAAACTAATGTTTTATGGATACTGAGTCATCAAAACGTGACAAGGACACGTTTGGTGTTGAGATGAGCAACAGGAAAAGGACACTTCTATTAAAAATCATTTTATAGAAAATGGTATAGGATATATAAAAACCAATGTTTAAGTGACATATTGGGTGAAATGGATTAAATAAATATATAAAATATGTTATCTAGTGTAAATAAATAAATAGAAATGGAGAAGTAACAAGAAGCTTTAAATTATTTTATGTACATTTAATCAATTTTATGTTATCAATTAATTAAATACTGAAATTTGCTCTCAGTTTTTTTTTTCTCATTTCTTTAAGGACTTCTTACTGTATGTTGATAAGAAAAATATCTTTAGTTTTAGAGCATATAAATTATTATTTTCTCTATTTCACTGGCATAAATAAATGGTATTGTTTTTATTCCCTTAAAATTGTTTTAAAATCTGCTGGAATACAAACAAACTTATTCACATAAGCATTAATGAATAGCTACACATACTATGTGAGAACCACATACTTTATTAATATTTTAAATATTGTTTTTATTATATGTGCCTTAATATTTTGCCTATATCTTTGTAAGTGTATCACATGAATTCATGGTGCTCACTATTCCAGAAGAAGGTGTTTGATACCCTGGATCTGAAACATGTGTGTTTAGTATCCTCGGTGAGAATAATGGGAACCAAACTCAGGTCCTTTTGAAGAATTCTTAACTGCATAGCCATCTCTCCAGACCCAAATATTAATATTTAATTGATGACAATTTTTTCTTAGTTGAAAATCACCCATCAGCTACATCACATAAAAAGAAAAAAAAATTATAGGCAGGTTTTAACTTTTGAAAATCTTAAGATCTTGAATAATGTTTTCTAATAATTATTGTTTAAAAGAAGAGTAAGAAGTAGTGAAGTTGAGAGCATTTGTCAGGGATGCAGAGAACAGGACCCTGCAGCAGTGCTGTTCTGCCTGACTCTTATAATGACCAGGAAGAAAAACACACCTGTCTGCAGTAAAACTAGGGTTATTAAGGAGGCAGGAGACATTAAGTCTACTCAAAAGAGGAGTTACGTGGGTTTTTTGGCAGGAAAAAGAAAAGTACATTCTTGCTCATATTATTTTTTTTTTGTGGATACATGAAAAATAGTTTCCTGACAACAAACTTCTTAACATTAAAAGTATATTTAGTTATTTAAAAAATTAGAACTAAGATGCCCTGGCTTTTAGAATCAGTGATAATTATTCTCATAAATTCTTAACAGAACCTCATTGTATTTTTTCCCT